>JADZMA010000553.1:0-33110 GCA_020796225.1 Arion vulgaris | reverse complement strand
TCTTGGATGGGTCGGGGAGGACTGTATTGAAAGGTGTACATGACGATTTGCCCCGGTGAAGAATGGATACCAGGCCACGGGATCGCTACATCCTTGATAAAAATGCAGGCAACACAACCCGCGTGGGGAGAGAGGTTCGCATTAATTTCTGAAAACCCATATGAGCATGATGTAATCTTTTTAACGGATGTTCGGTGATTCGACAGGGCATCGGGTTTTCACTCTCAGGTCGGAGGTGTTTGTGAAGGGCGTGGGGGTTTTGCCGTGACTCAAAGCGTCTCCTTAAATCTGGCGTTACAAAGCGATGTTTGGCTAGAATCACAGATTTTTACCCATGCATGTTTCTCAGTGACTCAATGGTATGCTCAGGAAGATTAAAACAGGATGGGCTGGGACATTGGATAGAACCCTGGGAGGTCTAAGCTGCAAAATCATTTTTATTTTGTGCCAGGGCATGCGGTGTAAGGGGAATGAACGTGGGATGGCCCCGGTTTCCTGTCCAAACGGACGGCGATGGACCAGGCTGATATTATAAATTCCTTAAGGGGAGGGCTGTACGTTCATGGCGGTGAACCCAAAACACTACAGCTCAAAAATAAAAAGTTAAGTGGGTGTGCTGGGCAAAAGCTACTGGCAGACGAAGAATTGTAAAAACAAAAAACCGGTGTCTTTGTCGCCACTCATGGACATACTGAGGAAAATCGGACACTTTGGATAATTTGTTCGACGTGCAGTGATGGTGACCCAACGACAAACTAGACTAGATATAATTTTTTTGGGAGTAAAATTTGGCGCTTGTTTTTCGGGAACATGCCATTGTAAAGGGCAAGAAAGGTCGGTGGCACAATATCGAGCAAAGTTGTCATTCTGCAAGCCTGGTTCTTTCAACCATTGAATATCCCTGGTCATTATCACTGAAAAAAGTAAATTCACCTGGGGGGCGGGGGATAATAAAACAAAGAATAGTACCACTGCGACCCAAGGCATGTCGTAGATCATGATGTGGACCTGGAAGCTACCTAGAAAAAAAAAGCATCGTAGAAATCGGATGTGCTGGCCTTTTGTAGCGGATAAATGGCGCAATGTACAATCGCTCTTAGGCCCCAGATCCCAACAAATCACAAGTGGTTAACAGGTGGTCGATATTGAGCGTTCAAAAAAAAGATAAAATTAAACGATTTGATAAAATCAGAATGAAGCTATAGCATCATCATGGGCTCACTGGCCGCCCTTGACGATGGGTTTTACCCTTGTTTTTTCCCATCAAAAAAAAATAACATTGCCTGCAAGGTTTTATTTTTTGACCGAACCACAAATAAAACTTTAGCTGCCCAGAATAAAAGGAACACGATCTTGTTATATTTAGTCTCTTCGCGTTAAATTATTATGCTCGTCTAATCCCCAAAACCCCGTCCCCCTTTGGGTAATTAAGCTTTTTTTAGGGTCCCTGATTTCTTCTTCTTAACTTTCATTTGCCCACTCTTTTGATTTATTTGATCTGGCCTCTTCTTCTTTTTTTTGCGTTCGTTTTTTGCCCAAATTTTAATCACTCTTTTGATATGGTCTTTAAAGAACATACTTACATTGGTTTTGGGCCCCCAAAACCCATAGATTTTAAAAGTTTGGACATTACCCCGTTTTCAGAAACCTCCTTGTCGCCTTTTGACATGTGTAGGTAACAGTGATTCTATTCTTTACCCCCCCAAATTTGGGCCCCGGTAATCACTCGGCTATCTAGCCAAAGAGCCAGTGTACTTGTCTAGTTATGCCCTGTGATATCAATTTCTGGGGTGATTCCCCTAGGTTTCTCAGTCACCTCTTGACATGCCTTGTAGGTCACAGTGTTACTAGTCTTTGCCCTTGAGCAACCATGGGCCCTGATCTCAAAGAAAAGGTACTGGTTCATAGTCTTATCAAGATGGACAATAAAACCAAGTCTTTTTCGTTGAACATGAAAAAAGAACACTTGGAAGTAAAATCTTCATCTTCAGCGATCTCTGGTAGCCAATTTACTGGGGGCCCCAAAGGGGAGAAGGGGCTGCTGCGGTTTTTTAGTGAACTCCTTCTCAAGGCGGGTGGTCCGGGTTTAGCTCCCAGTGGGGGGGAAATTTTTCAGACTCGGGCTCTGGGTCGCCACCTCCGGGTCCCAGACAACTCTGGGAAATAAAGGCGGGTTGATGCGCCACATCACCCATCGTGTGCCGACGTCAATGAAAAATAATTTTTCTTATTGCCTATACCCCCCCAAGTATGAAACTGTTCCTTTACTTTTTTTAACAAACTGGGCAGTCAGCTTCGGGTTTGAAAGGGTTTCCCCCAAAAGCTAAGTTCTCAAGGTCGACTGGGTGTGGCCAGTTGCTTCTCAGCTCCCCCGGGAGGACGGATCTTGCAGGATATGCTCAGGTGTAAAGATGAAAGTGATGAGTGGCTGACCAAGTAACTGGGCAAAAACAAAAATTTCAATTTCACAAAAAGTATTCACCATCCCCAAAATTACAAGGGGGTCTCTCGTACCACTCGAAAATCTTCCTGTAAGAAAGATATGGGGCACACAGTTATACAGACGTGCAATGATGATTGTCATCATATCAATCTATTATATATATTTTATATGATGGTCTGGGGTTTTGGCCCTCAAGTCATAGGATGCCCATACCTAATTTGGGTTTTTTTCATGCGCCTGATAATTGGGAAACAGGGCCCCTTTTTGGGCCCTTTTGTTTTTTGCATAGACTTGATTTCATCCCCGTACCCCTCGCCATTGGATGATTACTCCCTTTTAATTTAGACCCAAGTGGGGGTAAGGTGCATAGGACGCCCCCCCGGGTTAGTGAGCTGGCACTATAAGATCCCCACCTAAAATGGTGCCCCCTAAAACAAACAAGTCGGGCCCAAAGAAAGTAGGGATAAAAAAGAGGCTAAAGGCTGTGGTAGTAGTGCAAGCACTGAAAGTAATCAGGTAAAAACCCCCTAACAAATCCCCCCCCGGGCCCCAAAATCCATGAAATTTTCCCAAATGGTCGCTGAAATGGAGGAATAATAGCGTACGATCGTCTGTGAACAATGCCAACTCTCTCAGAGAAAATGGTAAATAAAGGAATCAGGGGTGAATCCAGAGAACACGGAACCATGTGTGGCGGACTCGGGCGGAGGGGGGGGCCCGGTTGGTTCGGGCTCATCCAAAGTGTGGGCCCGGGGCAAAACTCGGCGCAGAGGTGGGGGTTGGGGTTCCATTGGTCAGTCTGGGCTGGTAAATTGAGCAGGGTGAGCAGGCCCCAAAAACAAGGAAAACACGCATGCGAACGATGCGGGTGGGCCCCCGGCGGGAAGACATGCGTGGTTCGATGATGGGCGACGAAGGGCGCCTGGAGGGAAGCAGGCAACCCGGTGCACACGGGAACTACTACTGCCTTGTTGGTTGGAACAATCAAGGTAGTGGATTAAATTTATGCAGAACTGGATGGCAGAAAAACCCAAATGACCAAAACGACTGGAAACCCGGGGGCAGATGACGCTCAACACCCCGGAAGGAAGGTTATCTACGGTGCTACCTAAAGAAAACAGCAACCTGCTGCATTGCAGGTCGGCTGGGAAAACCAAAGGCTGACAAGGCGGGCCCAGTAACGATGACTAAAACCGGCCCATCGCTGAAGGATACGTATCAGGCTACAAATGGCCTGAATGATGAAAAAAAAGCCGTTCTTAGGGCTGTTTATACGGGGTTTAAACCCCAAAAGCAGCCCCTTGAATGGAGCTAATCTGGCATATATGTATGGAAATGGGGAAGGTTCAGTTATGACGTAGTATAGGTCAAGGTTGTGTGACTGTATGCAATTGTAGTGCGGGAAGGGAGATGAACAAATGTGACGTAGGATGACTAGTCAGAACCGGTTTACATAGTAAATAAACAAAACTCAATTTCCTGGCAGCATTCAATTGTCAATGGGGCTCAATTATCTTACCCTGTATAAACCCAGAATATAAAAATGGCGAAAAGACCGATAGACAAGAAGACCCAAGTAAAGGTTCTCCTAGTTCAACCATGTATTGTTGCAAAAAGAGGGGGCTATCTGGCCTCAACCCCGGAAATTTTTCCCCCCACAGGGTTAGCCAAGAATTTTTCCCTTCCCTACCTGCTTTCACTACAATACCAGTGGTTCCCGGGCCCAAAATTCGGTGTAAAAATGCCACTGTTACCGGCCATGCATGTCGTAAGAGGCGACAAAGGAGGTTTGGTGAAATCGGATGCACATGTCCTAAACGTGTGAAGTCTTGGTTTGGGGCCTAAAAATGTGAAACATATCCGTTTTTGGGCAAGATCAAACATATCACAGGTGTTTAAAAATTGATCTAAAAACAAACCAAAAAAAGACTACAATACATTTGGCTTCTTCTTCTCCCATTTTTGGGGTGACCACTCGGGCAATTTTTTTTCCCTTAAGTTGATCTTGGCTGTTTTTGAAAGAATATGATGATGGGGTACCTCTTTTTAAGAAAAATAAAGTTTCTCCTAGTTATCTTAAACACTTATTAAATCCCGTCATGCCTAGTGACAGGGGGGCTTCAGAAGGCTTTCCATCTCCCCTGTCCGTAAACCTTCAGCGCAGGCCCATCAGGTGGTGTCAGTTCCTCTTCCATCATGCCCTCCATGTTGTCCGTGGTCTCCTTTCTTTCTTTTTCCCCTCTTTAAGTGGGGTTACCCTTCAGGCTTTCTTGTCTCATTCTCAAAAATTCCCGGGCCATTTCCATCTTCTCAGTATGTCATTCATTGGCTCTTGTCTTGTGTCTTGGGTAGTTGGTTATTGGATATTTTATAAAAAGATTCCCAAGATTCTCCGAAGACAAAGGGGGGAAAAGGGACAGCCTCTAGTATCCCTTTGGTCATCCTCAACACCCCGATCCTAAAACAAAACTGGAAAACAATGTTTTTATAGAGTTTAACTTTGTGGCCCTTTTAGTTTTTGGATTTCCCATCTTTTTCATTCGGGAAAAGCGGTTCTCCCTTTCCAGACGTGATTTTATATCTTCCTCTTGCCACCATTTAGTGTCAGTCCCTTTAAGATTTTAAACTCTCCCCCCTTTTCCCCAGTTTTCATTTTTAACATTACTGGTTTTTGGGATTTCACTGTTTGTCATAATTTTTTTTCCTGTGTTTATTTTGGGCCTACTGTCTTTGCCGTGCTGTAAGTATTGTACTTTTCTCTTGTATTTTCATTTTGTTGACCCCGGGGCTATATCGTCTGAAAAATGGTCCTCAAGCATCTCAAAAGGGTCCATCTTATTCCTCTTGGTGCTTGTTTTGGCTTTTTTAGCACATCAATTTGAATACTAAACAAAGGGGGGACATTCCCACCCCTTCTTACCAGATTTTACTGGGAATGTTTTTTGGAATTCTTTAGGTTGGGGAAATCTTTATAAAAAGGGGCTATATGTTGACAACTTCTGGGTCCCCGTGTCTCAGTATCTTCCATAGGCTGTCTCTTGGGCTTCAATCCTTTTTCAAAATCTTAAGGTTATATATATAGTCCTTCCTTTTTCGCTACATTGTTCAAAAATTTTCCCAAGGGAAAATATATTTCTTTTGTTCCTTTTCCCCTTTCCTAAATCCTGCTTGCTCCATTTAGACCTTGTCTACTGCTTCTTATTTCGCATTATGACAATTTTGCAGAATATCTTACTTGGGATTAAACAACGTGATTCCTCCCCAGTTTTCAATCTTTGGTCTCCTTTCTTGGGATTTTCCCCCGTACCCCTAGTCAATCCTTAGGCAATTCTTCTTTCCCCAGATATCTGAAACAAGGGTTAATATTTTGCAGCTAAGAGGGGTCGATCTTAACTCTGCTGTCTTTCATCATTCCGGTGTTTTTTGTTTCTCAGGACCCAAAAAACTTTCTTTTTTTTTCTGGCAATTTAGGTTGATATCAATATCCTTGCGGCGGTGGATATTGGTGGATGTTCGGGTGAGGGCTTTTTGCACATCTTCAAAAATGGGATTCCATTTATATCCCGCTCCTGCTCTTTTTCAACAGTTTCCCAGGCTTTTTCGCTGGGATGTTATGGTTGTGTCTTTTCCCCCCATAATTGTTTGGGAATCTTGTACAGTGTTGCAGAAAGTCTTTGAGCTTTTTCTCTATTTCTCTGTCTTTTCCCTAAATTTCTCTTGTCTGTTCTACACTTCTTTTTACCATTTTGTTTATTCTTATATTCTTTTTTTCCCTATCTTTTGCGTTCTGATCTAATCTATTGTAAATTTTTTCTCCTTTCCCCTTTTTGGGTGTATTCTAAGGTCTGCCCTTTTCCCTCTTTATTTGTCCTTTACTGGTTATTTTCTATAACTATTTATATGTCCTTTGATGCATTCCATTTTCTTGGAACTTTCAGTTTTTGTGTCTATGCTCTGACAGGATTTGAAATCTGTTCTTTAGTTCCCCTATATATTTTTACAATCTCTCTGTCTTTTTAAAAGGTTAACATTAAAGTATTCTGTTCTTGTCTTGGCTTTTATATATGTTTTCTTGAGTTTGAGCCTGAACCTCTGCCCCCAAAACAAGAAAACATGTTTATTGACTACACATCGAGGGCCCCGAAAATTAACTATCTCTCCCCCTCAGTCGTGTTATTTAAAATATTGTTGACTGGGAACCATCAATATTGAAAAAATATCTCAATACAAAACATAATGAAAATTTACAAATACAGTGATTTTTCAAATGTAAAAACAGGAGCTTTGGGAAATAAAAAAATGGTTTTTTAAAAAACTGCATTTGTTGCACCCAAAGAAAATCAGTAAGAGCCTAAATTGAAGTTGCTCAACTAATAAACAGCCCAAAACCCAAACAAAATAGGTGAAGGCTTATAAACCCAATTGTAGATTCTCTCTCTCTCCTTTAGCAGACTGAGAATCAGACTTTTGCACTCTTTTCTTAGGGGCTGTCCCCCGTACAGCTTCTCAGAAACTGTATTATTGGGCCCCATTTGTTTCTCAGGCCTCTAGCAATAAGATCTTCATATTCTCTGTGTCATTCCATTTTCACTTGCCGGCTAGTTGTCCCAAATTTTAAAATTTTTAAAAATTGGGGGAGTCTGTTATGGCGGGGGGGGAAAATTTAAAAACTTTTCTCTGGGGTAACCATATACCCATCTCTGGCGCTGTGTTGGTGGTCTTTCAACCACTTTTCTCTATCCCCCATCCGATGGTTGTTTTTGGCCCCCCTTTGGGTGATCTTGTGATCAGTCTCCCAGTCCCCCCCCTGCCTCTTCGTTCCCTTATATTGCAGTGTGAGGAATCAAATGGCTGTGCGTTTGGTGAGCACTGGGACACAGGATCCAGCTCTGATTTTCTGGCTGTGTTTTTAGTGCTGTGTAAAACAGGCATGGTGAAAATCCCCACTTTGCTCGTGAGGGGGCTTCTCTCTAGGATGATTTCATGCCCATTCTTTTGCCTCTGTTGGGATTGTTTAGTTGTAGATATTATGGTTTTCTTTGATCAAAGAAAAACGCCCAAAGACCCCTGTTGTTTCGTTTGTTCTTTCGGCCAATTTATTATTTTTTTTGCTTATAATTTATCCTTGCCAAAGGGGCTTTTCTTAGGTATATTATATATATATATATATATATATATATATATATATATATATATATATATTATATATATATATATATCATACATGTGTAATATGACATCAATTTGGACTTAAAAAGTTTTTATGTTTACTCACAGTCATCCCCCCCTTTTCCCTTTCCCCTGTTATTTTGCTCTTAAAGATCATTTTTGTTTTTTTGGGTTTTTTTGATCAGCGTTTTCGTTGTCTTTTCGCCTAAAATAGGCCCGCCCTCCGTTTCCCGTTTTTTTTTACTAAAGTGCTCCTGGCCCTCCTCTAACCTCTTAAACATCCTTGAATCGAGTGTTCTTTTTTTCTCACCTTGTGGGCCCCCCTACATGGGCAAATAAAAAATATAAGCAGCCACAGCGCCCTCCCAGGAGATGCAAAGAAAAAAACAAAAACCCCCGACAGAAAAAAGCAAAAACACAGTAATAAATTTTCTTTCCCAGATGGCCACATATCTATTGTTTACCCCGGTTGGTCTACAAGGTGTTTCTGTTCTGGCTCTGCATTCAGCAGAATTGGGGTATCTAGCCTCTCTTAGGAAGGGCAAAAAAAAATTTATTTTGATGATCTTAAAACCAATAAGCCCTCCCCCAAGGGGCCCGACGGGAAACTGCCCCAAGTCCAAGGCAAATAGGGCTCTATGTCTGGGGATGTGCCTAGGTCGGGTTTTTTTTTTTTCGTGTTTTGACTCGGGGTGGGAAAAACTCTAATAAAATGTATGCAGAAATATAAAGGGCCCCACAGACCACAAAAAAAAGCAGTTGATAAAGCAAAAAAGTCCACATTCACACGTCTTCTTCAATCTTCTGTATATTTTTTTGTTTTATGACCTCAATATTTTTCAGTGTCTAGTACAATTTTTATTCTTTCTGACATTTGGTTTCGGGCTTTATGTTTTTCGTTGTTATTTTCAACCAGTTTAATCACTTTTTAACATTTTTTTCGGCCAAAGCGACAATGTTCTACATCTCCTCCCCAGGCCCCTACCGTGGGGCTCCCAAAATTTCACCCGATTTTTTAAATTTTTTGTACTTTTATGTCTCATATATGAAATTGTCGTAGTATAATCAGATGTGAATATTTTAAGCAATTGAAAGAGAAATCAACTGAAAACAAATAACAATGAAATAATATAGAACAAATATCAACTTTTTCACAGGTGTAAACACAAGAACCAACCCTTACCCATCAGAAAATTTTTTTACTGGACTTGGAATCATTGCTGGCTGATCTTACCTCTTGCTGCAGGGGGTAGGACCAGGCTCTGGAAACCACTGTTGGAGGAAAGAACTGGCTGTACTAGGCCTTTCCCGGATTAACAGTGGGGAAAAGGTGCCTCAACATAATCTTCCCCCAAAATTTTTAATCTTGGGGTTTTCCTTTTTTTCTAGAGACTGCTTTGCCGTTAATGTCCTTTTTTACTTTTTTGGTTTTAATAGTTTCTGTTTTCAATCTTTCAGGAATGAGAAGTCCCTTTTAGAACTTTGCCTGCCGGAGAAAAAATTTCCTTGAGCTGGGCTATTTCGGGCCTGTAAATATAACAATGTATAGTTATGAAAACCATAAATTTGGTGATGATCTTCTTTGTTGTTCTTTCAAATTTTAATACTCTTTGTATATGTTTGATCTTTAAAACGTGTTTTATTTTCACATTGGTTTTGGGAGGCCCCCAAGCATAGACTTTCATGTTTGGACATGTGTTTTCAAAAACCTCCTTTTTCCTCTTGCTCATTCAGGGAACAGCGGGTTTTATTCTTTTCACCCCCAAATTTGGGCACGTAACCTCTGGGAAACAGAGATGATAGAAAATATTGTAGAATGGGAAAGATACATCAAAGAGTAGAAAAAAACAGAAATGCTGAATAAAAAAAGCGGTCGCTATTAAATGTTGCTGAATGGTGAGGACACTTGACCGAAGCAAGCCTTTGCACAACCATAAGTCAAGAGATGCCTTTAAGCCCATGCTATCTGAAGTTGGAAAGGGATGCCTGTATGGGGGGGAACAGTAATAAAAAGGGAAAACTACCTTAAAACTCAGTCAGGCGCCATACTAGGGGACTGCTACACCAATTCATAAGAGTGAGCACAGAAAAAGCCTGGATGCCTGGATTCTGGAGGAAAAAAACAAACATCTACATTAGGGGAAATCAAACGTCACAAATGGCTGTAGAAAATACTAAATATGATAACCAAACCGTTTTTTTTTTCATACATTGTCCCCCTTTTTTTCTAACATAATTTCCAAACATTGTATTTTCCACGTTTTATCAGTCCCCCCAAACTGGCTCATAGAACTTTTGCTCTTTTTCTAAACCCGTTTTTCCCTTCCCTTCCCGCGTCATTTGGAAAAGCTCCCCCAAGGGGGGTTTTCCCGTGGACAAAAGGTGTAAATCGTAGGGGGCTAAGTGGACTTAAAATGGATGTTCCAGAACTTCCACTTTAGTTGGGTTAATTTTTTTCCCGGTTAAAAGCCGTATGTGGTCTGGGATTGTTTGGGAAACAACACTCCTCTATCAGCACCATGGACGTTTTTTAATTTCATCATGGCTCGATAGAACTTCCGTCGATTGGGAAATTTACTTTTTACCTTTCTTCTTGTTTGGGTTAAAAACCTCCTTGACAATCCCAGAACACCCGTAACCTTCCTCTGATGGGGAACCTTTTTTGGAAAAAAAGGGAAAGGGGGGTTTTTCCCCTGCATTGAACAAGCTTTGGTTGGGCTGGTATAATGCACCCCGTTTCCCAGTAATAATCCTGTTCAGCATGTCTTCTTCATCTTCGTATCGACAGAGATGATGCAAAGGGCAGGGAAAAAGGATCCCTTTGTGTTCCTCTTTCAGCTGTCTTGTACCACCTTGAGCCCTGGATCTTCTGTTGCAATCTCAACAGGACCCAGATCGGTTCATCAACAATTTTAGGCCCTGAGAAAAAGTTTCTACCCCGCTATAAAATTTAGGACAAACTTTTCCAAACAGGGCATTTCCTTATGAAATTTCCTTTCAGGCATTTTGCAGCAAGTTGCTCTTTGGATGTACCTCCGTAATACTGTGCCATTTGTTTACCTGCGCAGGACACCTAGCCCCCCCCTGATGACGAATATAAAGTTCGATGTTGCTGTCCCCCCCTGACCCGAGACCCCCCAAATACATTTACCCCCTCCCACAGAACTTTGCTTCTTTTCTAAACCACCTATTTAATAAAATACAACTTCAAAAAATTAATGTTTTTAGTTCTTTGGGTATAGATAAATTGAAAACCTCATACAAAGTTTTTTTCACTGATGCTTAATCACTTATCTTTACAAACATCCCAAACACCTTGCACATTAACAAGTATTCTAAATTATCGTTAAACAGATAATTTTTTTTAATAAATAATTTTCCCAAAATCAAAATTTCATGGGAGGGTTTTTATTTCTCCTTTGTTCATTCTAGTACAATCACTTTATAAACTAATTCATGATCTTTATGTGGGTAAATTTTGCTACTTATAGTAAAGCTGTAATATATGCATCATTCGACCTAGTATACCTGATTTACTGTTTTGTATTTGTTCTTCAATGATCCAGCGGCATGTTGTGGTTGAGTTCCTGTGATTATTAAGTGGTAATTGTTGGGTTTAGAGTCCAAAAATGTTGCTCTGATCTCTCCTTGTAAGGTGGTTGATATTGTCATTAGGTTATGCCATGTGTCTGTAAACCTTTCTTTATGTGTCTCCCATGGCCCATCTGTTCAAGCAAATTTATTTATTTGTTGATGTTTGGATTTGCGTTGCTGTATGGTTCTTGTGATTACCCTTTCTTAGCAAGTCTGTCTGCTTTATCATTTCTTTGTATTTGTTCTGATTCGCTATCTTGGTCATTTCATGGTGGTAGATTTGGATTAAATATTTTTTACAAATCCCAAAAATGTGTTGTGTAATGGTCGACATCCAACTCTTATTTTGATTTTTTAATGCTAAGGAACATTTAGTGGAACAAGAGATAAGGGACAGAAGCTGGCGATGGATAGGACACACTGAGAAACCCTAACAGCATCACAAGACAGGCTCTTCGATGGAACCCCACAGGGCAATAGAGGAAAGGAAGACCAGGAACATCTGGAGACAGGAGTTGGAGAGGGAAATGCAAGAAAATGGGGACAGAGTGGGGGATCTGGAAAGATGGCCTTGGATAGGAGGGTTTGGGTGGCACTGGTTGCGGAAGCAGAAGGAGCATTTAACATAAGCAATTTACATTCATGTTTCCCTCCATCTCTGATACAACTAGATGTTTAACATCACCTACTGAGGTTAGGTGTCGCTAGAAGTTTGCCTATAGAAGTTAGCTTATAAATGGCACACATTCCAGAAACTGAAGTGCGTAAATACTATCTACCTTCCATGCTATGGTGGTCTTTCATCTTCTGCATTCAATTTAGAATAACCACTTAAAAACTTTTTTTTTAAATTTGAGCCAATGGGTGCAAGTATGCTCTGCTACTAAAATACAGTAAAATTGCAATAGTTGCACCTTTAGGCCAGCCATCTAATTTCTGCATCGTTTATTGAGTTTGCTGACTCTAAGTGTTGACATAATCTGCATTGACTACAGGGTAGTACTTCTATGCAGAAGTGGCCTAAAGTGCACCGAGTTATTCTGTTTTTCAGTGTCGTGGTTTTCTGTTTTTGTCTTGCGCTGTTCTGGTGGTTTGTGTGATTGTTATCTTTGCTCTTTCACAGGATTCTGCTCATCTAACCATCTTTTCGTGGTCTTCCTCTTGCCTTCTTTCCCGATGTTCTGTTGTAGAAGACTCTGTTGTTTTTTGTTTGTTTTTTTAGTCCGCTTTCACTCAGGCAAGTTCCATCTCTGAAACTGATTTTTCGTGAAAATCCGTTTTCCAATTTCTTACAATGGCAGCAGCGTGCACATTGTAAATTACTTTACACTGGCAGCCGTGTGCTCAATGTACTCGTAATTAGTATTCCCGCACCATACAGGCAGATTTTCTCCGACTTCAGAGGTACTCACGTTATCGTCCTGAGTAAGACCAGGTACTCGAACAAATGCCGGACAGTAGGTTCGAACCGAGCTATGAGGCGTCTCACAGCTAGCAGGCCGAGCTACTATCAACTACTCTAGGCAGCCCCCGGAGAAGATTTATACTGTGGAGTTTGGATGCATTCTTATTAAGTGGCCAAACCACTTCATTCTTTGTTTCTCTATGTAATTCAAGCACGGTTTTGTGCCAACTTTCTTTCTTATGCTGATGTTAGTGATTCTGTCTTTTCTTGTGTTGTTTGGTAACTTTTAGCAGGCAACGCATTTCACATGTAGTTATTTTTGTGACTGCGCTTTGCTCAATGTCCTTGTTTGGCTCTGGTAACACAAAGTAGGTATAAAAATGCTGTTGATCATCTGTTGTTAGCTGCCGGTGAAATTTTTGGTGCCTTAATAATGGGGCTAGCTGGTAGGATTACAGCATTTGCTTTTGCACTCTAGCCTCTATCTCTATCCAGTTTTCCGTCTTCTGTGAATATGCTTCCTAACTATTTGAATTCTTTACCTTGGTTTATTTTAGTACCATTGACATGGAAGTCTAGATTATTATGTTTTCTTCCATATTCATTATTTCTGTTTTAGTGTTGTTGATTTTCATGTCATGTTTTACACAATTTTGTTCAAGGTGTCAATATGATGTTGTAGATCTTGTTCATTTTGATGTATCAGGCACTGATCATCTGCAAAAGCAGTTAATTTATTTCATCATTATCTGAATTTGACTCTTTGAGTTATTTTATCCATATATGCAATTATTATCTTGAAAATTAGTTATTATCTTTTGAAAAGTATTCTCAATAAGGAACACCACCAACCATTTGGGACATAAGTTGCTTGGCCTCGACATCCCCACCAACAACTATTTGAGCGTGACAGCTTTGCTGCAAATAATCAAGCAATTAAAATCCCTTTTTTTAAGTCAGAGTTATGCTGCACTTGGTTTGTCTCCGAAGATAAGTTTGTACTTCTCTTTACCCACACATTTGTAGCTGGTGGTGGTGCATCCACAAACTTCTTAGCCTGTTCATCCTTTTCTTTGAGAGAGTTACTGATGACAGATGTACTCTGTTTGTCATTGGGGAGGGTCATAAGCTTCTCATCATGGCCCTCTTCAACATTTAGTGGAAGAATATTTTGAAATTCTTCAAGTTCACAGTCATATGGCTGTTCCTCTTTAGAAGTAGAAGCTGAAGCCATAATTCCAGAAAAATCAAGACTGAAGTTCTGCTCTTACTGATGAAGAGAATCTGTGATAAACAATAAACAACAAAAAGTTTATAAGTCTGCAAACAGATTAATTTAAAGAGCAAAGTCTTTCAATATGCCTAAATTCATGCACAACAAAATTAACATATCTAACAGAACAATTTTAAACAATTATATAGCACTAAGGACATGTCAAGAGATGCTTTGATCCCTACCTCAACAAATCAAGCAGCCAGTTTGATTAATCAATGTTTTTGCATATTTAGTATGTCATTTTTTTCAGGCTGTACCAATATCAACACTCATTTCTCTCAATTTGGTCAGCGTGTGAGATTCACACTCCTAAACTCCTCTGTTAGGAAGACTCAATGCATTAAGAATGTCATTGCAGTTCCCTCTGATGCCATAGCTGTGCCAGCCAATTTATCAGCTCATTCATTACATCTGATGCCAGTGTGCCCAAGGGCAAAAATTAAATGGACTTCATTGATTGCGGTCTGTGCCAATACCTCTACCAGCCGCCTCACCATTCCGGCTTAGACTTTACAAATCATACTCATTGAGTCACTAAGTATGAAAACCTGCGAGTAGTTATAAGCTGCAAACCATGTCATCACATCTGTAACATCCGCATCTCCTTTGTCAAACTACTTGTGGCTGTCTCATGGCCCAAAATGGCCTCTCTTATTATTTTTCTTCTGAACCTGCTGAAAAAGCATATGCATATCGATGTTGGTGGATGACTAACAATAACAGTATAATTATAATAAGTGGTACTACAGACATGGGCATCCATCGTTCGACCATGGAGGCAAGTGCCCCACCCTGGCCAATGGATTTTGATAAGTTTTATGCGAATCTGGTCTTCTCCATTTCCGTGTAGTAAACTACAAACTAAATTTTTTAATTCATTTTCCCCCACCCTGGAAAAATGTATGTGAACACCTATGACTAAAAACTGTTTCATTTTGAAAAACGTATATAAATGACTCAAATGAGTACTGTGTTATGTGTAAAGTGTGTACAGTACACCTGCACTCATACTTTCTGTGGGCACAGTGGATGAGATACCAAATACAAATACTGCAGAGTGATAGGGGCACTTCACAATAAAAAATATTTTAAGAAAGTGTGTGCTTTAACACTTAAACATAGCCATGGTAGCTAAACTACTAGGATAATGTAGGCGTTGGTGTCATTGAAAAAAGTCATGCAGAGTTTTCATTGATTGCCAAGGACGAAAATCTATGTAAATAATTCACTGGTCTGGTAGTGATATATGCCTCTGATCCAAAATAATTTAAAATGCAATTGTATATAAAACTGCAATATATATCTATGACACTGTAATTGTTACTTAAACATGTATTGTTGTCATTGTTAGTGAAAACTTCGTAACTGGTTGACTACCGTCTACAGGGGTACCCCGTACATTTTCTATTCTATCACACACAGTCGGATTCACTCTGATCTCAGTTATTCTAATTCTATTATTCATGCGCCCATCAGATTGGTAGATCACCCAATGGGGACTGTGACCCCGTACAACTGTGAGTTTGCTATGACTAAAATTAGTTTTGCTATGATTTAGTCAATCTAAAAACAACGTAATTGTTGATAATATTTGACGATCGCGGAGTTCATATGACCCCTGTGAGTGTGACTGGTGATGCAGATGAGATGAGGCATGTAGATTATTTTTGGTATCGTATCGTATCTTCAAATTTCGATGGACTTGAAAGAAAGCACCCTCTTTGCTATTCTGCCATTTAATATTTAAAGTATTTTAGCGTGTGCCTGCAAACTTACACTCACTAAACAGTAAACATAGTTTTTTTTTCAACTAAAGTCGTCAAAACATTTTACATTACTTTGCTTACCACATGTGAATGCCATAGTACATAACACAGCTAAGTGCGCATGACGGAAGTTAAGTTCTGCGAAGACGCCAAACAGTCTCAAACTGACCACTCATTTCTTTGAAATATATTCAAGTTGACGTCTAAGAGTGTACACAAAAGAATATGAAGGTCTAAAAATGATTGCCGGTATAAAACTGGTGGAAGATCCATTATAGGAACATTATGAATCCCGGGAACAGTTATCATGAAGAACATCAGAAAATGCAACACTTATTACATAGTTGCCCAAAGACGACTTCTGTCCGTTTATCCAAGAGAGACAAACCGTTAAATTAGTTATGAACATTTATAAACATACGAAAATGTGTGTTCAAAGCCAATCGTATGCAACAAAACAACAACAAAACACAGCCAATACACTTCTTATTGTGTTAATCAGAAATTTAAATAAAAAACACCTGTATGAAAGCGAATCCGGTCGTGTTATAGCGTGAGTACACATGCTGCATCAGGTTTTAAAAAAATTTTGTATCTGCGGAGGTTGTTGATATCAAAATATTTTTCAAAAGTATACGGGTAATTAAGGTACGCAGATAATACAGTTCACCTCTCAAATGGTGTCAATGGGTTGGAACAGCTAATTCAGTCTGTCAAAAACACAGCGAAGATCAGAACCTTTTTATGAATATAAAGAAAACTAAAATTATGTCCACCGACAAAGCAAAATCTCAACCCAAAATTACCATCAATAATGAAGACATTGAGAACGTCATATATTTTGAATATCTTGGCTCTGTAATTAACAACAACGGAAATTGCACGAAATAAGTTAGAAGAAGACTAGCCATAGCTTCCTATAGGGTGGTCAGCATTAAGAAACTATGGCACGCTACAAGCATAGAGAAACCAAACTAAGGCTTCTGAGATTACTCATATTCCCTGTGGCAACATATGGATGATCGTGGACCATAACACAAACATTAAGAAACAAAATTGAAGCTTTTGATATAATGTATTACAGAAAACTTCTTAAAACGTCCTGAATTAATTCCCATTTTAACACGCATCTCCTTCACTCTGGATATGGATGAAGATTTATAAATATTTTCAACGTCATCTATGCGGTCTAACGTGTAGGTTCAGGCCCTCTTGAATGACACCGTCAATGAAACAGATGTAGTTATTCTTCTTCTTCTTTGCGTTCGTTCTTTACGACCAATCGTAATCACTCTTTGTGATATTTTTTATCTTTGCCAAGAACGTGTATACGTTGCACATTTGTTTGGTAGGCCCCTCAACGCATAGACTTCTACACGTTTAGGACATGTGCATTCGATTTCAGCCAAACCTCCTTAGTCGCCTCTAACGACAAGCGTGGCAGGTAACAGTGGTTATATTCTTTACACCCCAATTTGGGCTCCGGTAACCACTCGGGCAAGTAGTTATTTACATTGATGGTTCTGTCTTTAGCCACAACGATGTGCGTGGACTTTTTCAGCACGATAAGGAGGAATTTTTTTTTTAAAATGAGTTGGTAGTTAACTACGTGGAAATAGAGAAGGCCAGATTCGCTTATGACAGTTTTCTTTAAAAACCAATTTTAGGCGTGGGGGTGGCAATTACTCCTCTTGACTTAATGAATGGACGCTCGTGGTTCGAGCTATTGAAGTTCTTACCCAAGAACTTAAATATTTTTGTTCTTTAAACACAATTGATTGCATAAAAACAGAAGAATCAAAGACAACATGGCAGAGAACTATATAAACTGAGATGAGAACAAGAAAATAATCATAGGATACCTTACAAAGGATGGTTGAATAGAAGAGCGGGTGTATAATACACATTAGTGATCGTAATTACTTGCGTCGTCAGTTTCTGATCGAAAACGAATGAAGCCTGTATCTTGTGATTAATAACTACCCTAATTAACTTGCCATTTAAAGTGATATTTGTTGTTACTTCCTGACATAAACAACTTTTGATACACCTATATATATACTCAGCACTTTCACGGGTCTCGTGTTTATCTGATTTGGATATCGTCTTCCTCTAATTCTTCCTTACCCTTTCCGTTGTCACTTTAATGTGTTCAAAGCAATGTTCAGACTGAGGCTGTCAGCTTGTTCACAAAACTTGACATGGAATGATAAAAACGGCGCATACAAAACGGCTTCTCTGTTCCTAATATTCTGGACACATTTGCAGCTTATTTCTGCTTCTTTTTCTGTGCCTCAGTCAAACTCATCATAAGTTACCATTTTAGTTTGTTAACAGACGTATCACATTATCCTGTGGTAGATTTGAAGTATTAAGATAATGCTTATCTTGTGCATCATCTTTCTGGTAGCCTGGATGCTCTCAGTTCATTAACTTCTCAGAACAACTGGGTTGGATATTATGTATCATGTCGCCCAGTGGTTACCGGGCCCAAATTTGGGGTGTAAAGAATAGAACCACTGTTACCTACCACACATGTCGTAAGAGGCGACTAAGGAGGTTTGGCTGAAATCGGATGCACATGTCCTAAATGTATAGAAGTCTATGTGTTTAGGGGCCTACCAAACAATGTGCAACGTATATACGTTCTTGGCAAAGATCAAACATATCATAAAGAGTGATTAAAATTGGTTGTAAAGAACGAACGCAAAGAAGAATATGTATCATGTAACTGCTAAATATACGTTGAACCATCGATTGGAATACGAAAAGAAGAAATATTTAATCGCAGCCGGGGATATATAGTAAGAATATATTTTAATGAACGAAAACTTATCACAGGAGTGGTGGGAAGAGTGGAGC
Source organism: Arion vulgaris (assembly GCA_020796225.1). NCBI lineage: Eukaryota > Metazoa > Mollusca > Gastropoda > Stylommatophora > Arionidae > Arion > Arion vulgaris. The sequence continues at coordinate 14,595 of JADZMA010000553.1, read as the reverse complement.
TCTTCAGCGTTATGAAATTTTGCTGTGCTGGAAGCTTGCGATTTGTCAACACACGTTAAAAAAATTAATAATAGTAGTCTCCTAGATGTGCTTAGGAAAACTTGTGCGTATCGACCATGGCTACTGTATTTTCTAATGTTGAAGCTGATATTGCAGATGATTTGGTTGTAGATTTCCTCAGGAATTTGATTTTGATGCAATGCTCAGAAAGGTTTGTGAGGATGCTGGCGTCGCGATTGTAGATAAGGCTGCTGCTGGGGGTGATGATTCTGCGAATACAGGCTCAGGTAATTACCTATAATTTATGAGTCTAAACACATGTCATCAATTTAGCTTCATCAATATTTTTGTTTTTATATTCTGCATTGATTTTCAAGCTCTTTAACTCATATTTGTATCATTGTTTAAGCCCTAATCTCCCCATTCTTGAAAATGGACTGGGCCATATACTGTAAACGCGAAAATAAAATGGCGTTAGTGAACTTGGGACTTTTCGATAAGCTAGATAGTGGTTATATTGCGAGAGTGTCAAATAGCGGGTGTTTTAAACTATGTTTAACAGCAGATCAACCCCAAATTTATATGTAATGATACTTGTTTAATTTGAAAATAAGAAACGAATAATCGGTAAACATTGTCATTGTGTTATTGTAATCATGGATGGTTGTAACTAGAAGTCTAGAGTCGTCTAGAGTTGTAACGGTTGAGGCATGATGATGTCTTATTGAAAGTTATTAATTAATCAACTTTTGGTACTAGACTAATAAATAATCTAAATACACTACAGTTAATTATGTTGCTTACTTACTGCTACGCTACAGTAGCCAAACTGGCTACACTTTTGAGCTTATCACAACAACATATCTGTCGGTCAAGCAGATTTTCTAACAGTGTAAGAAGAGTTATAGTTATGGTACTTTACTTGTAAACTTTCATTCTTTTTTTCTTTTCTCTAATCCTCTTTAAGTTTTGCCTCAGGATACGAAGTTGAACCACGGAAATTGGTAGTCTACTTGTGTGATTTTGGTTTGGAAGTTACACACATAATGATAATGTGCAGTCATCATATTCATTATCTAACTTCATAGGGTCCATAAATATGCCACTTTGCATACCTATTGGATAGAGTGAAGTAGACTTTAGTGTCATATGATATTAACTAACAGTCAAGACATATGATATAAAAAAATGCAGATGATGCATTTGTTTGCTTTTCAAATGTTCATAATATTTACTTATTTATATGAGTGCAATGAATTTAAGGTGTTAATTTGGCACCAAGGTCAGGAAGCTAGCACTGATCAAGACCCTACTTCACCTCCTCATGGTGGTCTGAAACAGACAATGCTGAAATCTGACTAAGTGAGTAGGGATAAAGGGGGAAGCTACCCATAAGAGGAGGCAGTAGTGTATGTGCACCTTTTGTAGGATTGGCTTGCACTAGGAGATTAGAGTTTGGTGATTGTGTCTACATGTTTTCTACCATCGCATCTTTGAATTTCGGCACAGCTAGTATCCGTAACAACTGCCATCAGTCAGCAAAGCAATGCAGCACTGAGAGTTTTAACTGATTGGTAGTGCTAGATTTTCTGAGTCTTGATAGTCTGTTAGTGTCTGCCACTTTTTGCTTTGTCTGGAAGCAGAGCAGAGTGAAAACCTCTCAGGTCTAGAGGAGATCTGAGAAACTATCCAAACTAAGATATATGTTGTACAGCCAGCTGATTTGTCTCATTTGTGGTGTTGATACAAACATATCTGCTCTGAATTCAATGTTTCCACACGACTCACAGAAAAACAAAAGTTGAAAACTCAGTATTCTTTTAGATCACGAACAAAGCAGTGAAAGAATTGACAAACATTTTCCTATGTTCTGGAACTGTCTCTCAGCTTCACCTGCATTGCACTACATAATCGAGCTCTTTGGCTCAGATCACATACAAGCCAAATGAGAGGCTAAAATGTGTTGGCTCTAGAGTGAACACAATTATACCGTCTGCACAAATAAATGGTTGTCCATTACATCCTTTGTCTCAAATGTCTGCAGACCCAGGAGTGGTCAACAAGTGTTGTTCTAGAGTACTGTCAGCCAGTGCTCTTGGACTAAAACCATGCAGATCACAAAGAATAGACTATAAGCCATGTTTTTTCGAATGCATGCTGCTTTAGAACTAAGGGGATACTGCAGTGACAACACATAGACCCCATCACTGTAGACCTCCATAATTCATGGTATAGCACTACATACACTGGTGGATTCTTCAGGGTTACACAATTCCTCTAAATAGGAGAAAAATAGTGCAAGCTTATACTTTATAAGAGTTCAGAACAAACACACTTATTTATATAAATTGCAATAAATATTTAGCAAAAAGATTAGTTTAGTTTGTCGTCGGATCATCATCACTGCACATCGAACCAATTAGTCCATAAGTGCTCCGATTTCCTCCTCTGTATGTCTCTCAGAGAGTGGCGACTAATGCACGGTTCTTTGTTGGTTTACTATTCTTCTTTGGCTACCAGCATATTTACAGCAACAGAAATGACTAATAGTCAGATTTCCTATCATGGAGGTGTCATCTGTATATACTTATGTTAAGACATCAGCCTACTATACTCATAATCTGGATCAGTGCTAATCTGCACTACTTGGTTTTTTTAGTTGACCAATTTCATTTAGGAGTGTTTATCATGTACCCTCGGTACAAAGTTTCAGTTGTGTTGAAATAAATTTGTCTAAAAAGAATTGTTGGTACAAGCGCTGTTTGAACACGCAAAAAGACAATTATTTCTTTAAACACATGTTCTAACCCAGTACAACACTTTTATACTTTACATTACTTATTTTGGTGAGATAAAATTTATGACAAATGAACCCTGACAAACATGTGTGAACAGCCATCATTTGGACACCTAAGTGAAATCTTCTTTTCTTTTTCGTCACACTGTTACGGGTTGTTTATCACTGTTGTAGTTTTTCTGTTTTGTCTTACGCTTCTCTAGTGGCTTTGGTGATAGTTATTTTTGCTTTTTGACAGGATTTTGCAGAGTACACCTCCATAGTGACTCTCAGGGACTCAGCTGCCTGTATCTGTGGAGCACTAAAGAAGACCATAGAGCACATCTTGTAATACTGCCCCAGCCTGAGCAACGTGAGAATGGAAATCTGACCAACAGGACCAACCTTTTGGAACTAACCAAATTATTGGGGAATTTGGTAAAGACCTCAAGGGCATCACCTTGTTTATGACACATACTGGAGAAGTCACATAGCATAAAGTTGATCACATGATTCTGCTATGCCATCTAACAATTTTTTAGTGGTCTTCATCTCACCTTCTTTCCTGAAGTTCTGATGTAGAAGACTGTACAGTGGAGTTTTTTCAGGAGGGAAATAAAACTCTAAAATATCGTGGAGACTGAAGAAGAAATGCACTGAGTTTATCTGGCGTGGAACATATGCCCAAGGACACAAAGTACAGTCGAGCATGAAGAGTCTTTGTAATAACCTTGTGTTCAACAAAATGTAACAAAAATTAAGCAAAGATAAAATAGATGACATGATAAATGTAATGTTGTTTTACTATAATTTGCATTTAGTATGCGTAATCGCATCTTCATGAAATCAAAGATACTAATGCAAAATGAATTACACAATCACTACTAAACTTGACATCAGTAAAAACTGCAATAATTATTTCAAGGATCCAATGAAACATTTATATAATTTTTGAAAAATTAAAAGCACTTTCTATCTATCTGTCTGTCTGTCTGTCTGTCTGTCTGTCTGTCTGTCTTCTATCTATCCATATCCTCTTTGTGTCCTGTTTGACACATAAAGCATCCACAAGAGATTTCCATTGCTGCTGTTCTGCGCTTTTCAGCAATTGTTTCCCATGTCAGGTCACAATCTTTCAACTTTCTTTCCACAGTTCTTCTCCATGTTTCCTTTGAATGTCTATGCCTTCTTTTCCCAACCGCTGTCCATCCAAGAGCTGTTCTGACCATTGTCCCTACTGGCATACAACATCGTATGATCCACCACATCTTTGTCTTTTAATGATGGTCACCAGTGATGCACAGCTTATTTGTTTTAAAAACGCTTCATTTGCTGTGCATTTGGCCAGAATATTCACAGGATTCTTCTTGAACATTTATTTTGTGCAACCAAGTATCTTGATGCAGTACCATTCCTTTATTTAGCCTCCATTTATAAATGCTTTGTCTCTAAGTCATTTAATATACTGAGCATGATTTTAACATATCTTTGATGCCACTGTGATGGCCAGGCATCAAGAAACAAGAAAATTACCACTGTGACCTACAAGGCATAAGAGGCTGACTGATGTAGGACCTAGGAAGCTACCTAGTAAATAAAAAGCATCACGAAATCAGATGTGCTGGCCTACTTGTAAGCACATGGCTGGCACAACATACAGTCACTCTTGGACTTGGATCACATACAAATCACACAGAGTGGTTAACAAGTGTTCGATATGGGCGTTTGAAAGAAGAAGACATATCTTTGTTAATTATAATAATAATTCCTCTCGTACTGTTATACGTTACATAGGGCCTGCAAGTAATTTCTCCATACCACTCTATCCTGGAGCACTTCACTCAATCTCCTCCATGAAACTGAGACCGATATTTCTTGCTTCTCTCAGCAAAGTTCCTTTCAGGGTCTCCTTAGGTCGACCTCTCTTTCTTGAACCCTTTGCATCCACTTCAATGCCTGCTTTGATATTCGTTGATCATTTCTCCTCAGGTGTCCCAACTATATCTCCATCTTCTCTTTCTTATAGACATTGTCACTAGTGGTTGACAGACATATCTTTGTTAATTACATTTTAATATATTAATTCTATAAATTATGTGTTTCAAAAATGAAATATTTCTTCTCTTCTGGGGATTTGGTTGCAATAGAAGACATATAAACATCTAGTCACTACCTTAGCCTTTACGATTTCGCTTGCAGATACTTTCTCTGAACATAACAAGCAGCTCAATCTAGAAGTGGTGGGTTATGATACCGGAGGTTTGGATGATAGTCGAATGATGATGAAACAGATAAAGATTATCATCCTAATGTTAGAAATATCTTACAAGATATATTTGGAGATGGAAAAAGAACAAGAAGGCCTAGAAAATCTACAAGACAAAGTAAAAAAATTGGAGAACTAGAAGAGCTTCACTTTGAAGAGGAAGATGGTGAAGATTATGTGCTACAAAATCATAAGCCAGACGCTGCTACAGAAGAGGCAATAGAAAAGAATGATGTTGAAAGCGGAGGCAGTATGAGGAAGAAAGAAAGCGACAAACAGTGATGAAAACATTCCAGATACAACAGATAGCAAAGAAAGTAAGCCTCGAAAGAGAGGAAGACCAGAAAAATAAATCCATTCCATTACCTGTAAAGAGTTAGTTGAAGAGAGGACCTTACAAGAAAGAAGAATTTTATTCCAATTACCTCAGTGAACCCAGGAGAACTGTTAACTGCTCGTAGGCGAGGACGTCCTAAAATGTATAATGATGAAGGAAGAGCAGAATTTCCATGTTCCGACTGCAGTTTTGTTGCAAGCGAGCAAAGTGCGAAGCCATCTCTACGGATGCACCTGTCTTCACCTACAAAGTGTGATTTATGCACAAAAGTCTTTCCAAATAAAAGGTACATGCTTCGTCATCGATCATCCCATGTTGCACCTCAGCACTGCTGTGATGTTTGCGGTAAGATGTATAAAATTAGAAAAGCAATGCTAGAACACACTAAAACCCATGATACCACTTACAAGAAGACAAAGTCAAATGTAACTATGCCCAAAGTTATTTTGCAATCGTTATATTCTGGAGTGCCATATTAGGGATATTCATATGGGTCAGAAAAAGAGCTACTTGTGTTCCACATGTGGTAAGAGTTTCACCACAAAACATTCACTTGCAGAGCATACAAGCGCTCACACTGGGTGAAACACATGTATGTGAACATTGTAGTAAGTCATTTTCTATGAGTCAGCCTTAAGGGATCACAGATATACCCACACTGATGCTAAACATTTTTGGTGTAATCATTGCCAGAAAGGTTTGATCAGCGCTCTGGGCTTAAGATGCATATGAGAATTCATCGTCAGCACAAAATGTTCATCTGCAATGAGTGTGGACGAGGGTTTACTCAAAAGCAAGCTTTGCAGCGTCATGAGCGAGTCCACAAAGGAAAGCCATTTGTTTGCAAACATTGTGGTCGGTTTTCACAGATGCCTCAATCATTAGAAGACATTTGATACATTGCATAAAATACATAAGGATGCCAACAACTGGCGTGAAGATATATTGTGTACTGCTAAAAGTTTAAATGAGTACCAGGTTCAGAAAGTGGAAGAGAAGGATTCAATCTCAGAAGCAGAAAAGGAAAAAGAAGAAATCTTGAAAACTGTTGGGATGCCGCCCAACAGTACAAAAGGACCTAGTCGAGCATTTTGCAGGACACCTGCGAGTTGCATTGCTGGATGATGCAGGAAATTATAGCTCCACCTGAAATGCCTCCAAGGTCACCTATACAACGTACCAAGATCAGTGAATCTGGATCGTTAACAGGTAGATCCAAAACTCTGGGACCTGTTTCTTCAGGGAATGCATCCTTATTACTTGTTGCTGAAAACAGCTCAGACTTAGATTCAAACTCACAAGTGCTGAATCAGAGATATCTAGAAGCACCACAGTGGGAATCCCTGACTAGTCATTTAACACGGGGAAGCACATCACACATAGAACATGTCATCTTAGATGACACAGCTCAACATGAAATTCAAAGAGGTATTGAACACGTTCAAGGTCTTCCTAAAATTGTAAAGTATGAAAATTTACAACAAAGTGGTGTGGTTTCATCCAGTAGCTATAGTATCTTATCTCACCCCAGACCAACCAGAGTCAAGCACAAGTCAATATCCTTTGCTAGCCAACCAACTTAGCTCATGCAAGGGCTTTGGAAGCTTCATTTGAATCCCTTAATCCTCAGGCAGCTCACACAGGAAGTCAGTATTATGATGGTCGGTCTTCTGGTCATTCAAGTACACCGTGGTCATCTATGTTTTACTATTCCCAACTGGCTAGCCAGTTTGGCATGAGCATAAATCCAGAATATCCATGTGTTGGAAGTATTTCTGCCAGTGCACCCACAGCCTCTCACCAAAGTCAGTATGCAACACATACATCTTCCAATCATCAAAGTCCCACAACACTCATTCTTCAGTCACAGTCCCATAATAGTCATATAGACAGCCCTAAACCAGATGAGCATAGGAACCACTCCCAATCAACAACGCATCCTTCTTCAGTGCTCAACGACTCTATTGCCTCCTCTCATGGACTGAAGCTTGAGATGGCAGCTATCTGATTCACTCCATCAGGCAGACTATTTGCAACATCTAGTCCCACATAACCTCAATACTGGTGATGTCAACCACCATGTCACAAGCATCGACCATCTTGCATCAAGCCTTGGAGATTCACAAGACATAATGGCTCGACCTATGAGCATTCAGATTTCTACTTCAAATCGCGATCCTTCTAACATTCCATCACGAAACTCAGTTCTGCACAGCCTTAAGCATAAATAAGCATGCATGTTCCTTTTCCCTGTTGTGTTTAGTGTTAAGCATTTTGGAAATTTGTTTGCAGTGTGTGTTTTATGGATGTTTGAAACACCTGCCTTAGTTTACTTGTTTTAATCTTGGTTTTTTCTAACAACATGTTGATTTTAATTCAAAGCAGATTGTTTTACAAAAACTTTGTATTCTTAATTGTGAATATTTTTATGAGCATGGTCAAAATTTTAACCTCTGAAGTCGGAAAAGCTCGTCTTCATTAAAGGGCACCCATAAAACAGTAAGAAGGCTTCACGCAAAAATCGAAGCGCCACCCAAGAGTGCCATGGCTACGATCTGAATTCATAGGGGCAGAAGAAAATACTTTAGCACACTTGAATGTTTATAGCTGGCCATGGAGGTATAGTAAATGTTTGGCACTAGTCAGCTCTGATGACTTCCCTAATATTTAGGGCTCAAAGACTAGTATAGTCTATGCAGATAAATTGTAGAATTAGAAATTATATTTGGATTCACTTGTATGTTGCTGGGGCTCATGCGAGGAGCAAAGTATAGTAATACTGTGACCTACAAGGCCTGTCGTAGAGCGATTGAGGTAGGGACCTGGGAAGTTACCTAGTAAATAAAAAGCATTGCAGAAATCGGATGGGCTAGTCTACTTTAACTCTTAGAATACAGAGCATACCTGACAGACCATAAGTTAGTTCCCATTTACGACAAGCCACTTCACGGACCATATGGTTCTAACCAGTTGTTAATATATACGTAAGAGGACTTTAATGCTTTAAGTGTATTTTTAAAATTCAAATACAGCAAGTGGGTGTATGTAATAGATCTTTCAATTGCGCACATTTTGGTGTATGCAGTTTCTCTGCTGTTGAATGTAAGAAAGTTATAAAAAATTTTGTAAGGACATCTTCGCCTTAAAATTTGTTCCTCAAAAGCAGTGCATAAAAAGCGATTTTAGTAGCGTATTGTAAGAGTTAAGGCGCATACTGGCAGCACAATCGCTGTTAGGCTCAGATCACATACAAAACACAAAGAGTTGTTAACAAGTGGTCAATATGTAGTGTTCTTCTTCAAACGCTGCATATTAAGCACTTGTTAATCACTCTGTGATTTGAGCCTAAGAGCAATTGTACATTGTGCCAGTTATGCCCTAAAAGTACCAGCACATCCAATTTCAGCGATGTTTTTTATTTACTAGGGTAGCTTCCCTAGGTCCACATCAGTCACCTCTTACTACATGTCTTGTAGGTCGCAGTGGTACTATTCTTTGCGGGCCCCAGCACCACACGGCTATGAGCGTGATGAAGAAGATATTATTGGATCAATGGCCATAAACAAATTTTTAGAGCATCTATTGTATATACCAATGAATTAATTTGTACTCAGAAGTCTTGGCATCAGATTCTCTCTCTGTTATTCCTTTCCTAATTAAATATAGTGCTGCAACTTATCACTTTTTTTCTTTTCTCTAATTCTGTTTGGCCTCACACCGTCATGATAAGAGGATATTTCTAGAACAGGCTTTGTGTCCTTCACATATAGTGTTTTTGCTGCCTCTGTTATCTCTGAGGTCCACCATATCACTAACCTGTCTATTCATTTTTCCGTTCAAAGTTCTTGATAAAACTTTGTGCTGAAATTATGTCCCAACGCCATATCAGTTTTTCATTGCTGTTTCTGTAATAATTAATCTGTTTAGATTCGGATTATTAACCTAACTGAACCACCTACAACCTAAGGAAATATTGTGCATCAAAACACTAATTTGTATCAATCGGTTACTGATAAGATTTTAGAAATATAAAACCCATCTTTATAGTACCACATCCATTGAGTTATTTTGTAGCATATTGTCAGATCTGATTGGGAGAGCTGTCATATCTGACTAATATCAAATGCTACTTATAGATATATTGTATAGTTCTTGTGGAGTGTCTGTTGTACCAACAGACTAATTTATTTTTGATAACCGTATGACAGATGGGGCGTAATGAATGGGACAAATTCAGGAGAAGTGATGAAATCAGAAAAATGTCTGGTCAATCCCTAGTATTAATTGTTATAAGAAGGAGAAGATGGAGATATGTTGGATATACCTTGAGAAAAAATGATAAATAATATTGCCTCAAAATTCAACAATCACACACGTCTGTGTGTTGCCGGGAAACACAAGAGGACCAAAGAATAGTAACACTGCAACCTACAAGGCATGTCGTAGGACTGAGGTAGGGGCCTAGGGAAGCTACCTAGTGTAAATAAACGCATAGCAGAAATCGGATGTGCTGGCCTACTTGTAGGTGCATAACTGGCACACCGTACAATGGCTCTTAGGCTCAGATCACATACAAATCACAAAGAGTGGTTAACAAGTGCTCGATGTGGAGCATTGAAGAAGAAGAACAATCACACATCACTCTTCAAGTAAAGAGACAGTTACCATTATCTAGATAGAGCAAGACAGATGTTATTGTTTCGACACAGAACTGGGCAAATTAGACTGAACAGACATCTACACAGACTGACTGGTTCCATCACCCACATGTGCATGTGGACAGACAGCCAAACACATCCTGCAAGATTGTCAGCTGATGTATCAACTGCGGAAAAAACACTGGCTGACAGAGACAAACATCCAAGCAAAGCTGTTTGGAAGCCTTGATGAACTAACAAACACAACAACGTACATTCAGAGAACCAGACTCATTGTGTAGAAAATTGAGCGACAAGACTAAGTATATAGTTTTTGTCATAACAAGTTTGTAATATATAGCAAAAATGTTGAGTTGTTTGAATACTTAATAAATTATACACGTTAAATAAAGAAAGTTAATAAATAAGTATTTTCTTGAATATATTTCAAGAACAGCACTCATCTTCATATATAACTGTTAGGTTTTATTCTGTTTGTTAATTGGTACAAACTTTTGAAATTCAATTTCGGTATTTGATCTTTGACATTTTCTTTATTCATTTTTGTTATTGGAAGCTAAAAAAACAATGCATTTAGTACCATAGGTCACCTCTTATCGGAGAAGGCAAGCATGTATGGCGGAGGAACACAATAAAGAAAGCACGTTTTCCATAAAAATAAGTCAGAAGCACCATGCCAGGCGCCTGACTACATCTGAATTCAAAGCGGGCAAACGCAAGAAGAAGAAGAATCACCCATAGTGGATTTTATTTATGTTTTCTCCTAGCACTTTTTATTTCAGTAAGTTGTCTTAGTCTGGCTTCACCTGTTTTAAGAGTCTGTCTCCCGCTGGATCTGTCCTCTAAGCTACTCCGTCTTGTGTATTAATGTCAAGTGCCTTCAAATCAAGCATATATACATCTTTGTGTCGAAGGAAGGGTTGTGCCATCGTTCTTTTGCCAGAAGTCAGCTCCCTGTATAGAATATCCTTAGGGATTTGGCTGTCACACATCGGAGTCAGGTGAAGCAACCATGTTAGACAGCACTGACAGAACAAGGTAGCTATACTAGGAATCCTAGCAAATTCTGCTTTGTTCCTTACTGTATAAGATTAAGTTGATGTTATAAAAAAGAATGAGAAAATTGAAGTATTTTGGATATATAAAGAAACATGACATGAATGTGGCCATCTGTAGCTTAACTCTTAGTGGACCAGCGCCCTAAGTCGTTGAAGTGGCGCGTTTTTACATTCCGCGCTAAGTGGTTTGTTATCAACGTAAGCGCGAAACTGACTTTGCCTGGTCACTGAGTTAGCGGTAGTGCTTGATCACCCCAAGTGTACCTAGTTGGAAGCAAGTTGTTCCTTGGACTATACGAACAGTAAAATATACCTCACTGTTCAGAAAGCAATGGCAAACTACTGAGCATTGAGTGGTGCCTAGAAACCGATGACTCGTTTACTGTGGTTGATGGCCACCTCCTGTAAAGGATATGCCAAGATTTTATTTTCAAAGAGACACAAAAGGTTAGAGAATACCATTATGGATGGAGGCTTCCGGCAAGAGGAAGAACATAGAAAAAATGGATTTGGAGTAACTGATGATTTGAAGCATGACAGAGCGGGACATCTGGCCTATGATAGAAATTCTGAAGGACTGTTAGGGTAGCAAAGTTCTTCCCAGGACAAGCTTTTTGATGAGGATAACAAAATTTGTATAGTTGTGTAGAGACATTATGTAACCTATGAAAAGAAAAATCGTGGCATATCCTTTTCAGGATGTCACCATCAACAACTGAGTAAATATTTTTTCTGGGCACCACATATACGTTCAGTAGTTTGCCATTGTTTTCTGAACCGTGAGGTCTATTTTTAATAGTTAAGTAAAAATCAATGCAACAAATTTGCTTCAAACTGTCGACCTCAGGTTTGAGACTAGATACTTTGAGGTTGGATCGAGCTCACTACCGCTTACTCTGCGATGCCCACTTAGTTTTTTTATAAAACTATTATGTTTATTTGTCTTCTTTCTTTTTATGTTCTCTAATCCTGTTTTGTCTCTAAGTCAGAATAATAAATTTTAGAAGGGCCTCGTGTGTGCGCTTCATAGATGGTGTCTTTCATTGCCTCTGTTATTTCTGTCGTCTACCTATAATTAAGTATCTGTACATAATGAGTTAATGGAGGAAATGGAAAGAATGCGAATTGACATTTTAGGTGTAAGTGGATCATGGCTGGGTGCTAGGCTGCAATCAGACAGCTATAGGATCATTACTCGGGAAGGGAACACATGATAGGGGAGTAGGAATAATCTAGATTCAGAAAATCAAAAACATTGAAGGGATACTGGACAGTTTCAGACAGAGTCCTCTTGGTGAAATTAAATGGACGACCTATAGACATCAACATTTTACAGGTATATGCCCTTCTGACAGTTCAGAAGAAGACCTAGATGAATTTTACAATGAGCTCAAAATGGCCATTGAACAGTGCAAAGGACACAAGATGATTTGCTCCTTGGGGGTTTCAATGCTAAGTTAGGCAGCAGGAATGTGAAGGTGTAACAGGAAACTATGGACTGGGCAGAAACGACAGAGGTGACACTTTGATAGAATGAGCCGAGCACACGACATGATTATGGAAATACCTGGTTTAACACCACCCCAGACGTCTGTGGACATGGAGAGCCCAGGAGAAATACGTATAATCAAATAGACTACATTCTAGTCCTAAAGATTTAGGAATGGTTTGCTATCTGTTAAAACAAGGCCAGGACAGATTGCACAGCGATCATGTACCAGTAGCCCTGAAAATTTAGAATAAAATTGAAAAGAATAAAAAATCACAAACATCAAATTAGATTTGGCTCTACTTCAACAGACATAGTTTGGGGAAAAGGATTTCAACATGATAGTGCAGAATAGGTACAACCAATAGCAAAGATACAAAGCATTGATGAACATTTGGAAATGCTAAAAAATCAATATACCAAACATCATCTGAAATCATCCCAAAAAATAAAATACAATGTAAAAAGGAAGAAATGGATGACGGGGGGAAATATTACAGTTAATGGTTGTAGAAGAAACAGCAAGCAAAATCAGAAGAATATGACAGACTAAATAAGGAGATCAAAGACAGGTGCAGGATAGAGAAAGAGAACAATAATCTGAAATGCAGAAAAATTGAAAACAATAACAAGGACAAAAAACCTTTACACAAACAAATAAATGACATCACAGGGAGAAAGTCACACACGCAAACTGGATGTCTAAAATCCAAAGAAGGTACGATATTAATGGGGAAAACATAACTGGACGATGGACGGAATATATTGGAGAACTCTATGTGATGACAGGGGAAAAACTAAATATACCAGAAAATCAAGGGACCACCAATACTTGCAGCTGAAGTTAAAAGATGCCCATAAAACACATTAAGAGGAAAGTCTCCAGGTCCGGATAGCATAACAGCAGAAGAAATTCAAGATCTAGGAATGGAAGTGATAACAAACTTTAAACGACATATATGACAGTGATTGTTTTCCCAAAAATGATCTACTAAAGTCCATTTTATTGCGTTGCCGAAGAAATCAAAGCAGTGGAATGTGAAGATCACCGCACTATCAGTCTTATGAGTCATATGACAAAGATACTACTTAGGATAAGGATAAAAGCGAATACGGCCAGAAATCAGTGATGAGCAATGTGGATTTTTGAAGGCAGGCACTACGCTATATATATCCTAAGAACACTAATGAAGATCAATAAGTAAGCAGATCTATACTTGTGCTTTATGGACTACAAAGCGTTCGACATGTAGCTTTCAAGAACTTTCCAAAATGTTAGAGAGCTTAAACATTGACGAAAAGATCAAAGAATCATTCAGAACATATTTGGCAGCAAACAGAAGCTATAGAATAGAAAAAAAGATTGGAACTTCCAGATCAAAAGGTGTTAGACAAGGATGCTTTATCACCACAGCCTGTTCTTCACTGTATTGTGAAAGCATTTTTAGGTCTATAAAAGATTTTCCTGAAATAGCTGTGGGAGGACATATCATAAATAACCTGAGATAACGCTGATGATACTGTCTTAATGGAAAGAAATGAAATGGGCTACAGAAATTAGTTGATAAGGTTGTGACGAAAGTAACAACAAAGGACTCAGTTTGAATATTAAAAAGGCAGAAGTTATGATAATATCAAAAAAGCAGATTTGCCAAAATGCACCATCACAGTAAATGGGACTGATCTAAGACAAGTGCAACTTTTTAAATACCTCCAGGTCCTGGTAACATCAGATGACAGATGCCGATCAAAAATAAAGAGCAGAATAGGACAAGCGAAAACATCATTCCTGAAAATAAGAAGCATTATCTGCAACAAGTCCTTGTCAATCCCGATCAGAATGCGAGTTATTCAGTTGCTCCCATAAAATAAATACTGACATACGGATGCGAGTCATGGACAATGAACACACAGATCGAAAATCTCTGAGGGCCACAGAAATGTGGTTTTATAGAAGAATGATAGGAATCCCATGGACTGCTAAAATGACTAATGTTGAGGTGCTGAATGA
>JADZMA010000552.1:0-33115 GCA_020796225.1 Arion vulgaris | reverse complement strand
TTCTATCCCTCCATTACGTTTCTCTCAAACCACTGCGACTCTCAACGTGGCACAAATATTTCATCTTCCGGGACATGACGTTATTATTGCCAATGATCCTCGACGTGCAGGTCTGTAAGATATCTTTTTTTATTATATATATATATATATATTATATCATCATCATTAATCCTCTCCGCCCCTGTGAGCATAGGGCCTCCAGTTGTTGCCACCTTCTCGGTCTCTCTGTTTTTTTTATGTTCTCCCAGGTCAATTGAGCACTTTTTCAGCCTCAGAAAGACCTCGTCTCCAAGTCTGCTTAGGCGTCCTCTTTTTCGTTTTCCCCTGCGGGTTCCACTTGAGACCCTGTCTGGTGACACTCGACTGTGTCTGCAAGGTAAGGCCTATCCATCGCCATCTTCTCCTCTTGACCTGTTCACATAGGTTCTGCCCTGTTCTTATAAAAAGATCCGTGTTTGTAACTCTATCATACCATCTCAACCTGAGAATCCGCCGCAAACATCCGTTGACAAAGGTCTGATCTTATTTGTATTTCCCCTAGTGACTCAAGTTTCGAGCCATAGCAACACCGACTTACATTTGAGCTAAAAATCTGAGCTTTGTTTTCGTGAGATAGCGACTTCCACCATGTGGGGATCGAAAAGGGCCCTGTCTGGCCTTCCTAATCCAAACATTAATGCCCTCATCTGACCTCCGGGATCTGCTGATCTTACTTCAAGGAGACAAATTCATCCACATCTTCTATGTCCCTTCCTCAATCCGTATTGGATTTTGCTGTATGGTTGCTAAGCATTACTTTATCTTCTCTTGCCCGTTTTGGCCGACTCGTTGTGCCGTTTGTCAGACATCCACTTTTCCTGCATGTCTTGTAGTCTTGCGAAGAAAAGCGAGATCGTCCGCAAAATCCAGGTCTTCTAGCTTGACATAAGTGTCCACTGTATGCCTTTTCCAGACCTGTCGTAGGCGTGCGTGTACCCAACGTAGCACCAAAGAGGAGGGGGACAGCAGGCATCCTGTCTAACACCAGTAGTGACCTGAACCCCCTGACAGTCTTCCATCATGAATAACCTGGCAGGCAAACCCTCATACAGCTGCCTGATGATGTCGACAGTCTTCCCGGCACCCATAGTTTCTTAGGACCCCCCACATTGATTTCCTATCTATGCTGTCAAATCCCTTTCTCAAAATCAACAAAGCACACGTAGAGCGGGGCCTGCCACTCCATTGTTTGTTCCACTATGATTCTTAAGGTGGCTATCTGGTCATTGCAAGATCTATCTTTCCGGAATCCCGCCTGTTCGTCCCTAAGCCTCTGGTCTATAGCGTCTTTCATCCTGTCCAGAATAACCCTAGTAGGATTTTTGCTGGGAATGGAGAGCAGCTGATCCCTCCATTTGTCACAGTTTGACAAATTGCCATTCTTTGGCAGTTTCACGAGGGGGCCTTTTTTTCCAATCTGCTGGTATCTCCTCCCTGTCCCACACCAAGTTGAACAATATGTGGAGTTGGTTTACCATCTCTTCTCCTCCCTCCCTCAGAGCTTCCGCGGGGATATTATCAACTCCTGCCGCCTTGCCCTTTCCCCAAGTTTTTCAAGGCATTGCGGATTTCCTGTTTTGTGATCCCCCTTACGTTTATGTACAGGGTTCTTGCCTAAATCTAGTGGGTTTAGTGGGAGGTCTATTTAACACTTCCGGGAAATGTCTTCCACCCTCCAGTTGTTCATAAATTTTAGTCAAAAGTTTTCCAGTTTTATCTCTCACTGGCCTGCTCTGCTTATTTTTTCCTCCCACTCAACAATCTGGTTGTCTCATAGAGAGCCTTGAGGTCACCTTTGCTAGCTGCTGTCTCTGCCTCTTCTGCTATCTCATTTATGAATGCTCTTTTTTCGTTTCTCAGCTGTCTTTTTAGCTCTCTGCATCTGTTATATCTAGTTGCGCCGCCTGTTTTTGCTGTCTTGTTCGTGACCGGTTTACTTCTTGTTTCAGCTTCTTCCTCTCCTCCACCCTCTGCCATGTTTCGTCCGTGATCCAGGGTTTCCTGATTGATGATGGTCTCCCAAGTATTTTTTCACAGGCTCCAACCGTCGCCCCGCTTTAAGTGTTCCACCTACCCCCACTGTACCTTCCTCTTCTGTTGTCTGTAGTGCCTCGAACGTTCTTTAGAGCAATCTGAAGACTTCCTTTGTGGCCTGCGATTGGGTTTCTTGACATCAAACTTGATTCGTGACTTTGTTGTTTTTTCTTGCCGATAGTTTCATTTTTAATTTTACAGTTACCAGATGGTGATCAGATCCTATGTCTGCTCCTCTCTTCACTCTAACATCTTGTAGTGATGCTCTCCATCGTTGGCGGGTTTCCACATGGTCGATCTGGTTTTTCCCTCCGATGGTCTGGCGAGATCCATGTTGCTTTATGGCATCTTCGATGCGGAAAGAGTGTACCCCCAATGACAAGCTCATTTGAGGCACAGAAGTCTGCAAATATCTCACCATTTTCGTTCATGCTTTCAAGACCATTTACTCCCATCTCTTTTTCCCCGCCAGTGTTTCGTTGCCCACCTTGGCATTCAAATCCCCATAAGATCATTATGTCGTGCTTTGGTACTTTGTCCACGGGTTTCCTGTAGTTGTGTATAGAAATGGTCTTTTTCCACCTCCTCTGCATCGTTCGTCGGTGTATAACACATAATTATGTAGGTCTTCTGGAACTTAGATACGAACCTTGCACATAATGCGGTCCACACTGGTTCCCATTCCATCAGACTTTGCTTGCTTCCTTGGTCACATCAAACACCCCGGCTTCGAGGATCATCTTCATTTTCTTTTGCCCGAAAGGCAGCGTTTCTCCCGTCTGAAGTCTTGTTTCCCAAAAGCATTCCACCTTATTTCCAAAATTCCCCGCAACGTGTTTGTACCGATGCATCTCACCACTTGTGCACATCTGCCTGTCTCTGCAGTGTCCTTACATTCCACATCCCTACAGGGTGACTTCTTTGTAATCAACCTGGGTGCTTCTATCTTTGTTGTCTGCGGCCGAAAAGGTGTCAGCACATCAGCTTCCTTGGGTTTGGCTGTGGGGTCATCTGTCTCCTGCATGGAGCCTAGTCCTTCGAGACTCGAGTTAGTTTTGAACAATTTGTTTTTGGTTTGTAACCTTTTTTTTAAAAAGGATGGGTAGGTTAGCCCATCGCACAACTCCCAACCTGGAGGACCAGGAGACCACATTTAGTCTGCCCTCTCCTTCGACCTTCCCGGTTAAACCCTGCCGGCATAGCTCTCCGGGGCCCTAGGTCGCAAGCCCCCACCACCAACAAGGTAATGGCCTCATGGGGGATATAATATCAGAAAGCGTAAATAATTACTAAGACTTTCTTCTTCTTCTTCTTCAACTCCCAACGGAGCACAGGTCTTCAACAAACTTTTCCAGCTCTTCCTCTCTCCTGTCATCCCTTCAATTATTTTCGTGTTTCCACCGGACTTCTACAGTCACCAACGAAGCTGCAAAGTATCTACCAAGCGCAAAGCTCAGTGGTCCTTCGGAACGACAACTATATGTTGAAGATTACAAAATGTCTTATCTAACTATATTTGATTAGTATATCTACATTTATTGTCGATTTTTGTTTCGTTAATCAGCTTTTGTTATCGATCAAGCGAAACTGCAGTAAAACTGTACAAAAGAATAACAAACATGAAGTAATGCAGAAGAAAGTTTTATAAAGTACAAAAACAAGGTAAAGCGACTTCTTCTTCTTCTTTCCCTTTCACACTGCTACCGGTTGTTGCCCAGTGTCGTGGTTTTCTTTTTTTGTCTTGCGCTGTTCTGGTGGCTTGTGTGATTGTTATCTTTGATCTTTCACGGGATTCTGTTACGCCCTCTAACCATCTTTCCGTGGTCTTCCCCTTGCCTTCTTTCCCGATGTTCTGTTGTAGAAGACTCTGTACACCGAGGAGTTTGAATGCATTCTTATTAATGCCAAACCACTTCATTCTTTGTTTATCTATGTAATTCAAGCACGGTTTTGTGCCAACTTTCTTTCTTATGCTGATGTTGGTGATTCTGTCTTTTCTTGTGTTGTTGGTAACTTTTCGAAGCACGCATTTCACATGTAGTTATTTTTGTGACTGCGCTTTGCTCAATGTCCATATTTGGCTCTGGTAACACAAAGTAGGTATAAAAATGCTGTTGTAAAGCGACTGTTCGACCAAAATACCCTTTACCAAGCAAAGAATAGAGGAAGTATACTTTCCTACATAGCTTTCGTATTGTATGCCATTTTATTCTCGTATATCTGCTTGATAAATGTGTTTTGGTCGAAACGTCGACTGCCATTGTCAGCAGGCGGAACAGACGTCGGAGCATGTCCTGCCCTCTCCTGGGTAAGCTGAGAAGCAACATGTGGTCACACCCAACCGATCTAACAACTAAGCTTTGGGAAAATCTGACAGAGCTGAAGCTGACTGCCCAGGTTGTGGTCCACAGTAAGCTATGCGCATGACCAGAGATCGTTGGAGAAGAAGATGAATCGACGATGTATCTTGGGTTTTTTTAATACTCTGCAAACAAAAGACAAAACTGAAGTAATTACCTTTGAAGGAGATGAAAAGACCACCAATATATCAATTGACAAACGCCATTAAAACAAGTCAAAGACTTTATATATCTAGGAGCATTTTTCAGCAAACAGAAGAACAACTAACGAAATCCAACACAGATGCAACAAAGCAAATCAAATCATAGGACAAATGGCGCCAATTTTAAAAATGCAAACATGTCATCATGAACACAAAAAGAGCAATCAATGTTCAATACATTCTTTCTCCCCACATTTTGCCATCAGTGCCAAACCTGGACGCTGACATCAAATGTTAGAAGAAAACTAGTCGCGATGGAGATGAAGTGTGTACGCAAATGCTGGGGTAGCAAGAAGAGACCGGTTGAGAAATGAAGACATCATGAACAAATTTGGTACATCAGTATTGAGCTTCATCAAGAAACAACAAATTAAATGGTTTGGCCACATAAGCAGATTACCAACAGACAGTGCACCTCAAAGAGCAATGTTGCCCCGATACAATGGATACAAAGCAAAAGGCCTGCCAGCAAGGTGGACCTCAGAGATAAAAGAGGCGACGAAAGACACTATTTATGAAGCGCACACAAGGGCCCGTTCTAGAATTCTCTTCTTATCCTTACGCTGTGGGGCAAAATGGGATTGTAGAAAAAAAAAAATAAGTAAATTACATTTTTCGTGTTTGATTTTCTAATCAACTCACAATGATCATGAGACGTGTCAAATAGAAATTGGCCAACAAATGTCTACGTTTTACTCTGCATTGCTATGCTTGAGATTTTTTTCAAGAGTTTCTGTATGACAAGCTTGGTTCTTTTTTCCCCATCAGTTGAAAAATAATTTCTTCTTATGAATTAATTTGTTCATCTATTCAGTAATTTGTGATTAGTCGCTTATTAGGAATTTTATCAAGTGCATCCTGGCATACTAGTATCTAAAACAAGAAATTGACAATTGACAACGTTTTCTAAATGGCGATCAAGGTACCCGGGTTTTCCCTTGCTTTGTTAGCGATATGTTCAGCCTCAGTTCCGGGAAAAGAGGACGTTGGTTTTGTGACAACGGTCTGTTCGAGAAACTCATTCAATATTCTTCAGATCACTTCGAGGTAATTTGGATATTTACATATATTATTTTTTTGATTCAACAAT
This sequence comes from Arion vulgaris, assembly GCA_020796225.1. Lineage (NCBI taxonomy): Eukaryota > Metazoa > Mollusca > Gastropoda > Stylommatophora > Arionidae > Arion > Arion vulgaris. Next base: position 27,389 of record JADZMA010000552.1, on the reverse strand, counting down.
TCAAAATGTTGCTTGCTGCAAGTTGAGTGTGCCCAGTTGAGTGTTGCCCGTCACTGGTGAAATGTCTGAAGAAAAAGAAAAAGACTATCTAGTCTAGAGTCGAGTAACATCTCTGTCTTTTTAAATAATCTATAGGACGGATATTAATGGTTGAGTGGTAGTGTTAGGGAAAACTCAGTGTTCTGCTCAGTTACATTACAATTTGCACTTGACTACCTACACTACTGCTGCTCGTAAATCCAAGACAATATGTTTCATTAGTTTCAATGAACAGTGTTATCACTGTTACTGTTTGTTTTTCTACGGCTATCAATAGTATTAGTATCATCCATGAAAGTATTTTGATAGTATTGTTGCAGTGGTGTGGCTGCTAAGTGCATAATATATAATATCGTTTTTTCTATTTAAAGTAAATTTGTAATATCACTTATTTAGCTTGTTAAACTGAATGATCACTGGATGTTTATTATAGAATTATAATTATATCATACTTGTAACTTACTTGTAAGTAAATGATACTTGCACCCATAGTTTAAGTTTAGTTTAAGATATGTGTTGAAGTTAGTTATTAACTATTTAAGTAACTACTGAGATCTCAACAACTGGTGAAGAAAACAAATATGCTTATTAAAACAAAATAGTATAGTATAAGTATTATGTATAAGTAGCAAGTACTAAGGCTTACTAAGGTATAAGGCATCCATCTAAGACGGGATTAAATTAGATGGATACCTTAGTAATTTACAGTATCAGGGAGTGTGCAGGCCAGGCTAATAATAAATTTCCCAGGAGAAAGAAAAAAATCCACCATGGGCTAAGATTAATAAATAGCATTAAAATCTCATTGTCGAAACATTTCAACTTACTTAATGTTATGGGTTACTTATTATTTTAAAGATCAGACGGAAAATTTTATCAAACAGTAGTAATTCTTAATCAAAAAAAAATATTTTAGGCAATTATTGCAATCAGGTTATGTTTTTTTTAAATTGAGCGTAATTTATGAATTTAATCATTTGTTACTTTTACTTCAGATCAAGGCTTGACTTAACTTTTTAAAAACAGCAGATGATCCCAGTCTTGCTTTGGTAAAGTATGGAGAGTTTCTGTATGACAACGGTCCTTTTTCCCATCAGTTGAAGGTAATTTCATCTTATGAAATAAATTGTTTATTTACAGCTGTGAGTATGTCAGAAGGCAAAACATAATGCTAGACATATTTTTATAAGCTCTCAGATTCACAAATTAACTATTTGAGATTTTGTGATTGTTGTTTGTTTAGAATTTGCTCTGGAATAAACACTATTCTTTATCTTCTTTTTAACGCTTATATCAACCACTCTGTGTGATTTGTATGTGGTCTGAGCCTAAAACAGTTGTACGATGTGCCAGTTATCGCTTACAAGTATTTCTGGATGTTTTATTTACTAGAGTAGCTTCCTAGGTCCTACATCAGTCACTCATCAACTATAGAAATTTTTTATGTCCTTATTTTACAGTACATTCTTTTTCCAATTTATAAGTTTCATTTGGGGATTTATTTACAAATGATGCCTTTGTGTTGACTAAAATTTTTGTATCTGTTGTTTTGGGTTATTTTCTCCCATATTTCTACAATTATCATTCTGTGTCTGTTCTCCTTTTTTGTGTCTGTCATTTTGACCCTGCCACTCTGCTTTAAAAAATTTGTTTGCATACATAGATACTAACTCTTGGTATGTTCAACCTCTTTTGATCTTGTAGTTTGCATCGAAAAAAGGGAATACCCTGCACCCCTGTTCATATGCATCTACGTTGGGACATTGTTTGGTTTGAAAGAGAACATGAATATATTGTGCCCTGGTTCATATGCATCACAGCATGTAGGACAGTTGTATCCAAAAATTAAACCTAAATAGATATTAACTAAAAGAATGCTTGTGGTTCTTTGCACTCAAATTGAGAAACAGAGCAAGATTGATTGTCCTATCAGTCATATCATAAGTCACAACAATTAGTATTTATACATGTGGCTATCTGATCCAGATGAAAATACAAGAATAAGAGCAAACTGTTCAACTGAGATCATTAAATCAACTTCAAGAAAAGTTATCTTCTTCTTCTGTTCTTTACAACCAATTTTAATCATTTTTGTGATATGTTTGATCTTTGCCAAGCGTGTATAGGGGTTAATTGTTTTGGCCATAAACGCAGACTTCTGCGTTGGACAGTGCATCGATTTCACCCAAAACCTCCTTAGTCGCCTCTTATGACATGCGTGGCAGGTAACAGTGGTTCTATTCTTTACACACAAATTTGGGCCCGTAACCTGGCGAAAAAAAAGTTATAAATCAAGTCATCATAAATTGTTCATATGAAAACCTTCATAATCTTATATTATTGTCTTGTAGAGTTTGGTGGATCTATTGATGTGTCTGCTATAACCAGTTTCATTGATGGAGGTGGGAAAAATTTTGGTTCTGCAAGTTCAGATATTGGTAAGTGAATAAGCAATATAGTATAATAAAATATGCAGAAGCTTCCTTTTCTTCTCTGCTATCTTACACAGTGTCTCCTCACAAACAGTTTTTTTATTGCTCTAGTTTTTTACTTTTGCAAAATAGTTCCTCCAAACTGGCGTAGAGAGCTAAAAACAAACTTAGCTTTGCTAGTCCTAGCATTGACATCTTGGTCTATTCCTTGACCATGACTAATAATACTATTAAAAACACTTTTAGACAAAGTTTCCCTTTTAAAATTGTTGCCAATGTTGTTAATTACAATAAAAATTTTTAACCCGAAAGGGCCAATGCTTATTGCCTCTTTTTGGTGATCCAGTCGTGAACTAGCTACAGAGTGTGGTGTGGAGTTTGATGAAGAGGCAGTGCTGTTAAGATCATCTCAATTATGATGTTGCCGACAATGGGAAATTTTCTTTGTGCTCTAAATAAATTATTTACGGTGGGGTTTATGCTAAGAGCATGCATATTCTCAGTGGAAACCCCATGCGGGGTGAAGCAGGGACATTTAACAAGGCGGGGGAAAAGATAAAATGCTAACAGAAGAATCCCCCCCTTGAAAAAGGACAGAAAAGAAACAAATAATCTGCCCAGAAAGAACTCAGAATCAAAAAAACTGACTTATGCCAAAAGTGGGGAATAAAAAGCTAAAGTTTTTTTGTACATATAATGAAGGGGGGGTTTGGGAAAGGCCCTTATGAAAGGAGGCACCCCGGGGAGGGGAAGCCCAAAGGGGGGAATAGGTGGAAAAATTTTCCCCATTTTGGACGGGCCCTTTTGATGGTTATCCCAAAAATGGCAGAATGCTAAAATTCGGGTTTTTTATTTTTTTTTCCCCAGTGTAAAATAGGGCTGAAACCCTATCACTCACATCTTTTTCTTTTTGTTTTCCCTTGTACTGTTTTTGTTCACCCCGCCAGGCCCTTTCAAAACTCCTTGCCCCTGCTCTTCATCAGATATTTTTTTACCTCTCTCTCTTTTTTTTAACCTTAGGAAAACCCCATCAAGTTTGCCTGGTTATTTTTCCCCAGTTGTTTCTGAGATTTTCCAAACCATCACCTTTTTCTTCTTTAACTTCCATCTGTTTGGTTTCTGTTTTTTCCTGGGATACAAATGCCCCAGTGTTCAAGGGGGTAAAAAAAAAATGGTCCATCGGGTCCCCTTATTTTTCAGTTTTTTTACACATCACCAGTCTAACAACAAAAATTGGGTATTTAAGCATTACACATACTTTGAAATTTGTTTTAAAACTTCATCTCACAATTTTTCAACCCCGTGTGAATGTGCTGTAGTGGCTTTTCAGGATGTTTATCAAACATGGGGAAATTCAAACCCAAAATTAAGCCCCGGGGTTTATGTTTGGGTTTTTCAAATTTAGAAAATTTGGGAATATAGTTCATTTTGTCATTCTGTTATTTTTCCCTAAATTTCAAAAGTACAAATAGGGGGCCCCATACAATTTCATCCTCTATAAACCCAACTTTTTTTTTTGGGTGTTTATCAAAATTATTAGTAATGCACTTAAAGATTATTTTCTCAAGATTTTGTTTGGGGGTTGGGAAGATGGTTAATTCCATCCCAAGTTGTTACACATGGGGGCCCTTTTTGTGTATCTTGAGGGTTCCTTTTTTTGTTCCATACATTGGGTATTGTAAAGTTATTCTTTTCAACATAAAAACTTCTTTTTAGGGGTTTTTCTTTTCATTTTAATTCTATTGGAAAATGATATTTGGGGTTTATTGGTTCTTTTGAAAATATATATTCTTAACAATCTCTTTAAACATGAATTTTTAAATTATTTTATCTCTTCAGACACTTTGATTCCCAACCAGATTTTTGACAACCCAGGGAAGGCTCCGGGATAGTTGGAGAAAAACAAAACCCAGTCTTTCCCGGGGTGAAAGGTGAGTTTCAGTATTTAATTCCAGAAAAATTACTCATGAATACTTTAAAAAAGGGGAAATAAAAGTTTTTAAATTTAAAAATAATAAAATAAAAGAAACAATAAAAAGCGGGGAAAAAGTAAAAAACGGGGGTTCTAGAGGTTGATTTTGGGACAGAACATGGAACAATGGAGAAAATTCCCAGAGGTTTTGATTGCATGCAGGGGGTTGGTTAATGGTTGTGCATGCCTAAGGATAATGCAGAAGAAAATGACCTTTGTATCTCGAATGTCAGGATTTTTTGTCTTAAAAGTATTGAAACCCTCAATTTAAAAAAAGATCAGAGAAATTCCCCTTCCATTTTTATCACTGGGCCCAACGGGGGTAAGGGGAAGGCCCGATGGGATTGTCTGGTGCTATGAATCAGGGGAATGCAATGGACCGCACTGTTTTCTAAACTGGTCATTCTAAACGCTTAAAAGTCTTTCTGAACAGACCCGTTTGTCAGGGTTGTAACCCCAGTTCCCGGACCAGATTGAAAAATGGTTGTCGTATTGGTACACCCCGAAAAAAACGCCCTCCAAATATGAAAAAAAGAGGGGGATTAATAAATTTCCCCGGTTTTTGGTGTGTTTCTGACGGGCGCTGCTGGGTTTTTTTGGGGGCGGATATCAAAGTTTTTTATGGCAGCCGGGATTTTGCAAAAGTGATGGTTTTGGGAAAACTTTTAATTTTTCTGTGTTTCATGGGGGTTGATACTGTCTGTTACAGAAGGGAGGGAGTGATCCGTAACCCTTTTTAGTCTTGATTCTCAGGCTTCTTTCAAAACACTCTTACAAACCTGATGAGAAAATTGATGAGGTGATTGGTTCTCTTTTTCTTCAATTCTTTCCAGTTGGGAAAGTAATATTTATGCCTCTGTTCTAAAAATTTAAAAGTAGTTAAAAAGATATTCATCTGTTTGTTTGTTTCTATTTTATCCCCCCTAAGTTAACCCCCCGGTTTTGTGATTTGTGGTTTGTGCTGAGGCGAAGAAAACCCCGGATAGGGACAGGGGGTTTTAGAGGCACACCCAAATTTTTCATATAACCCAACAGGACACACATTTGTACAGATAGATAACTGTAAATTTTACAAACAAAAAAACCCCCTTTTAAAGTCCCAATTGGGAAAAAAATTAAAACGTTTAAAATTCTCTGTATTTAGGCATCCATATGTTGGTTTTTTTTTAAATTTTTTTCCTGTTGTTCATTTTGTTGATAAAGCCCTTTTGTTTTAAAACGTTGCTGTATATTGTTTTTTAATTTGTAAAACTGCAGTACTTTTTTATTACGTGTTTGGCCATTCTACATGGTTTTACTGCAGTCTCATTTATATTTTGATTTTTTCACTTTAAAAGGTTATCCCGTAGCATTTTATCTTATCTCCCCGCGTGATCACCCCCCAAAGCCCAAGTCCAAGATCCCCCCAAAATTCTATTCATTTGGAAACCCCTGATTCATGCACCCCAAGGCTTGGGTTTTTTTCGTCACATCTTCAGCCCCAAAGGGAGCTCTGGTGCTCACCCTTTTTGGGATGTGCCCGGTTTCACCCGGCGTTCCTCGTTTGCCCCGTTCTGAAACCATCTAGTATTTTTAGGGTTGTTTTTAGCTACCCCAGTAAAACCTCCTTAGGGCCTCACGACATGCATGGCAGGCAACAGGGGTTTCCTTATTACACCCCTTTTTGGGCCCGGGGCCCCTGCTGTATCTTTCTGACTGGCCTGACTCATCCCAAAGATTTTTATCTAAAGGAAAGTAATGATTGTGAACCCACGGTAACTGGGCTGGGTCGGTTGTGGGTTGGAAATTTTTAAAAAAAAAAATTTTCCCAACATTTTCAGACCTTGGGTTTGGGGACCTGTCATTACTTTTCTAGGCCCTAGTGTGCAGGGAGGTGGGAAGGAAAATTCATTACATGGGGGAATAGTGTGAGAATGAACCTACAACCGCCAAGTCGATGGGTGAATCGCATAATCTGCCCCACAGTTTAGAGTTCTCCCCAAGAAAATTAGGGGTTTATAAAAAACATCTGAAAAAGTTGGTGTAGCTCAGTCCCAAAAACCGAAGGGGAAATGGGGCCACGGGTTCTTCTGTGATCATTTTCCCATTTTTAAGCCCCAAACAAAAGTTAAATTGTTTCTATAAAACCCAATGATGATCTACAGGGGCAACCCATTCTGTGAAGGAACCTGAGTATGGTCATTAATTGTATGTCGTAATGTCTCATTTTTGTTGGGATTCGGGTTTTAAGGCCCCCGAAATTTTCCGTTTTTTGGTGAAGAGTTTAAAAGCCTTCTTTTCCATTTGGTTCCCACACTTAACCTCCAGATATAAAAGGTTTGGAAGTGACCTTTTTTTGGTTCAAATCAGGGTCCGGTTGGTTTTTGGAATCATGCTGGTGTTCATTGTGAGTGCTTTGATCTAAAATACCTTCTGTTACCTAAAAAGATATCAAATTCCCAAAAAGAACCTAAGTGCAAGTCTTTTTTCTTGTGCCGAGCTATAAATTTGGGGGCGTAGCCAGAGTGCCCTGGCTAAATATTTGAGGTTTTTTGTTGACAGCATTTTTTTCCTTTTTATCAATCCCCCACCATATATCATCCTTTTCCCCAAAAGCGTCAGAGGTAATTGACATCATTATATCCAGTTTTAAAAAAATTTAAATAAAAAAAGTAATACATGTTTTTTTAAGTTTGTACCCAACCATACCATTTAACTTTCGGAGACAAATACAACCCCCGACAAATGGAAATAACCTCCCCTTTTGACTCTACACTGTCAAAGTATAAGTTTGAAGGGGGCCCTCCTGGGGAACATGACCCACATAAAGAAAAAAAATTAAGGAGAAAACCCGGGTTGTGAAATATCCCCTTTTTTTTACTGAACATGCCCAGAGAGACCCCTTATTAAAACTAAATCAGGACTAAAACTCAAAAATCAGACCTTGGAGAACATGATGGCATTGCTTACAACCCCATAAAAGGAAGAAAACGGTAGTAAGACCTTATAGTAAACAATTTTTTTAAGATCCACCCAAAAGCAAGCCTACACATGAAACAATTCCTGACTAAGCGGGCAGAAGTAGGGAAAAAGTTAATGTCATCAATGAGGGCATGACGTTCGTGATAGGGGCAAAGGTCTGACACTGGACCAATTGAAAGGGTTGGGAGTTAATTTTGGACATGCCAGACAGTTTTCATCTTCTTGAGAGAGAAGATATTAATCAATTTTAAAGGGGTATGGTAAAACAAAATTTTTGGATGACTGTTGCAGCGGAGGACGAAACGGCCCAATATCCCAAACCCGATGGGAAAAAAACTACATAAAATTTAAAATGAAAGCCAAATGTCTGCCAGAAACACACCAACATTCATGCTAAGATGGGTGGAATGGACTGCAAAGGACAAAACGGGTCAACTTACCCCATTTTAAAAAAAAAGTGAAAAATTGTCATTTAATGATACATACAGTCAATCTTTGATTAAAAGGCGGTAGGTATTGATCCATGCTTGGGTTGTTATTAGTGAAAATAGAAAAAAAGATATATCTAATTATTTTACCTTAATTTGCCGTAATTCATTTCCCCATGGCTTTGGTAGCACCTTTTTGCAAAGGGGGCCCTTTGCAAAGCAAGAAACAACGCCCGGCTGTGTTTGTGGTTTTGATTTTTTTCCAGTGATCAGTTTTTCCCCAGGCTAGTGTACAGAAAACCCAATGGTGGAAAAAGTAAAATTTTTATGCTTGTAAACAATTTTGATGTTGTTTAGTTTTGCTAGATGGAATATGTTACACCCCTTTGGAAAAAAAATGATAAAAGAATATAAAAGCAGGCTTTGGGGAAATGGGATACAAGGGTTAAAAAAAGATAGATGACCTAGGAAACCGGGAAACAAATTTTGCTAAAAGGGAAAAAAAGAAATATCCCCATTTCCCATGGGCCGATGGAGGGGGTATGGAGAAATTGTTTTCCCGGGCCCTATGTAACATAATGGCATAAGATAAATTTGAAATTAGATGTGCAGTTTTTATTTAGTGCTGTTTTTAAATCCAATATAAAATGTGTCAAAAAATTTTAATTAAAAAACTCCAATGCACACAAAAACAGCCTATCATCATGGTCTGCAAAATGTTTGAAGAGGAGCTTGTGCAGTTTCTCATGCCAGTGTTTCATGTAAGAAAAGAATATATATATTTATCCCTTTGAAACTGATTAATTTTCTGAAATACATTTTTTCAGGTTTGAGCGATCCAAAAAAAGAAGTTTCTGAAAAATCTTGGGCCCGATGGGCTTTCGGGACAAGGTGTGCTCAGAGTAGGAAAAGGCCCATCATTTGCAGGGGAGAAGGAACCACCCCAGGCTTATCTGTCTTGAAGGGGGTAGGGGTGAATTTTATTTTTACCCATGTTTTTTTATTGATTCTTGGGGGTTTTTTTTCCCTTTTTTCGTTTGGGGTCAAGATACACCAGAAAAAGCCCATTCTGCTATTTTTTTTTAGAAAGATCCTCTTTAAAACCTTTTTAAAATTAAAAAAAACCAAAAGCAGCCCAATTTCTAAATTCCCCCCGAAGGAAAAATTTTCCCCTTCAAAATTCCCGGCAAATTAAAAATGCCCCGAATTTTTTCCCCCCCTGCTATTCCCGTGCAACATGCTACATTTAAACCCCAGCCCTTAAAACCTAAAATATAACTGACCCTTGGGGTTTTTTATCCCCGTTTTTTCTCCAAAGTCCAGAAAGGGGATCTTTTAAAAAATTTTTTTTGTATATGTTGGAAGAGTTTGGGGGCTTTCCCTTTCAGGATGTGAACCCTTTTTTGTTTACAAGTCGATTCCCGGAATATATATATTTTTTTTATTTATTTTTGGGGAATCCCGCAACTTACCACAATGGATGACTGCATGTCCCCCCTTTTTTTTTTCCCCAAAAAAATAAAAAAAAACCTCCCGGGTTTACGATTGACCCGTGCAAAAATAATTTTTTCCCAGTCAGCATCTTTTCTTTTTTGTTGTAATTGTTAATTTTGTATACAATTTCATTCCGGAATATTCCATTGTTCTTAAAAAGCTTGTACTGGTTTAATGGAAACATTTTAAAACAGAAGATGTTCAACTGGGCTTTTACGCATTGGGGCCCTTTTTCCCAACTTTCATTAAAAAAACCAAAGGCAATACTTCAAAAATTTTTTCAAAAAAAATTCCTCAATTTTCTGAAAAAATCATTTTATTTTAAAAATTTAACAAACTTTTGAAAGTTATTTCTGTATTCATAATTTGTAACTTGTTAGAAAAAAAAAAAGATCCCCCCTTTTTCAGTCAAACCCACCCCATTTTGTCAATTTTTTGTTTATTGGGTTTTTTTTTTAATTGTTTTATTTGGCTATTATTTTTTTTGTAGGATTTTTACAAAATAAAAATTTTAAAAAAATATTCGGTTCAAGATGTTTTGTTATTCATTTCCCCCCTGGTAAAAAAAAAAAAGTTGTCACGTTTTTATCATCATATAATAGCTTGTCCCGGGCAGAAACCCCTTTTCACCCAAAAAAGTTCCCAAATTCTCTCCTAAAGCCGATCTCTTTGCCCCCATCTTAAATCATGACCCACATCCTGAATCCATATTCTCCAAAAATCTTTTTCCCAATCATCCTTCCCTAAAGATCTTTTTCCCAAACCCCCGGGGCCCTTTTTTATGTCCCAAAAAAATTTTTAATTTTTTAATTTGTAAACCAGTTTTTTTTTTATTTTAAGCTTTTTTCCCGGATAAAATTATTTGCTTTCTTCACTGTCAAGGGTTTAAATTGGACTCTTTTTGAACCCTTTATGTAAAGCACATGTATGCTTTTATAATGATCTAGTTTTTGGGTATGGGCTGAACCTTGATTTAGACTTAAGGCCACCCTCCTCTGCTGTTCTTTCCCCTGTTCTTCTTTAAATTTTCTTCTTTGGGCGGGGCTCAGCCAAATGCATGTAAAGGGTTTTTTATTATGTTATTTTCTGAGTGTATTTTAAAAAATCCATCTTTACAGTTGTTGCTCCCATTCCCCTTCCAAAATCTTCTATTTGTAAGCTATAAACACACTTTATATAAAATCAGTTTTTTCAAAAAACCCCAAAAGCTATCTTCCTTAGAATTTTTTGGGAACATTGTTTTCAAAACAGTCTCCGTAAAATTTGGACATGAGGGCATAAAGGATGTGAATTTTGGGGTTTCCCAAATTTTAGTGCTGATTTTTTTTTTTATGTTTTGTTATTGTATTTTCTTATACATAAAAACCCCCAAAAATTTTTATTTATGGTTCTTATTCATATCACATATTGTTTTTTTCCCCTGAGTAATATATTGTTAATAATAAGCATTAAAAAGAGGCAAATTCAAAATGATGAATTCAGAGAAATATCTTGCCAAACACCTGTTTTGAAGAAAAAAAAATGGGGGAAAGCCCCGGACATACTTGAAAAAATGATCAAAAAAAATCACAAAAATGCACTGGAAATTTAGAATAAAAAAGGGTTTAAAAAAAATCATTAAAAAACCCCCAAAAAAACTTTCCCGAGAGAAACAAAAAATAGCCAATTCCATAGTATAAATTAACAAATTTTCTCAGGATAGAGCAAATGGAGAAATTGCTTGCAGACACAAATAAACATATAACGGTTGGGGAGGAAAATAAAATAACAATTTTATTTTATTAATATCCATGTCACTTCTCCGATGTTACCACTGAGATGAAGATGGGGGTTTTTTTTTGAATGGCTTTAATTTATAAATTTTGAATGTATTTCCCTTTTTCTCAGATGGGAAGTTCAGTACCAGCCGTTACCTGATGTATATGGGTATATCGGTTAAAAATTGATTACAAAAAGGGTGGGATAAAACATCTGTAAACGCCCAGGTTTGCTTATTTTTCCACTTTTTAGAATATGTGGGGGGAAATTGAAACCCCGAAGGGGGTTTTGTTTCTCTTGTGTTGTTAACTAGATGGAACTCACATATCAATCCTGAAGAAAAGGGTGACTGACTGCTAGTTACTTCTTCACACCCTTCACCCTAGGGGGGGCATAGTTTGGGAACCAAGGTTTTCCAAGCACTCCATTTAAAGGGCCCTTTTTTCCCGATCTTGACATTCTCTTTTTATTTTTTTCAATTCCCCCCGGGTGTTCCTTGCGGGATTATTCCCCGGTTTTGGTGTTTTGAAATTTCCCTTTGGGGTTTTTGTGGGTATCTAATGTTTTTTTTTTGGGGATTGGGCCCCACCCAACCTCCTAAGTTCTCTTTTTTTGCATGGCAGGTTCAATTTTCTATTTTTACAACCCATTTCTCCCGGTAACCACTCTGATGACCAGTTACTATTAGTATTTTTATACATTTCTGACAGAAAGAACGACTACCAATTTTGCTACTAATGGGGTGTACAGCGTTGACCAAATAGACAACTGATTGCTACTAGAAAACTGGGGCTGCTGGTTACTCTAAATAGGGTGCACAGTCCAAAAAGAATAGAAAAACTGAACCTCTGGTTACTACTTGTGAGATGTATTCACAGAAACATTCTTAGTTTATTCTAAAAAGATAATAAATAAAACATCCTACAAAAACTTTGAAAAATCGAGGAACATTGGCTTATAAACACTACTTCCCAAGGGCTAAAAAAATTATGGGTTTCAGTGATAATAGAACATTTAATCAACTTTTAAAATAAAAAAGGGTTTGGGTAATAAACGAAGGTCACGGCCCTTTTAGAAGGTTGTAATGATAGTAATGTTCTCAGAGGATTACTACATGATTTTAAAAACGTGGATTTCTTTTTTTCCGCTTTTTTGACAGTGTAGGACAGAGGGGCATGAACATTTGGGAAATTTTAAAGGAAGACGCCACGAAACTTTCCCCGGTTAAAAGTTTTTATTTATACCCCCCGACAGAAAAAAAATCATTGGGCCCTTTCTAGGGTTCAACCCATGTCTTAAAATTGAATGCGCTCTTATCCAATCCCGCCCACGATAAAAATAAAAATAATTTGTATTTTTGTTTAAATCATTCATGTCCTATCAGTAACTTTTCCAACACTGATCTTTGTTTTTCCCCTTTTTAGGTAAAAAGACGGGACTCAGACACACAATATGGGTTTCCCTTTTATCAACATATCCTTACTATGAAAAAACATTTTTTTTATGATGGCGGGGGTATTTTTTTAAGTATTGTATTTACATTACAAAGATATTACAAAAAAAACAAAAAGGGGTAGTATGTTGGGTTTTTTGTTCTCAAATTTTTTTTTTTAGGGAATTCACAAAAAATTTTATTTATTTTTTATTTTGGGGGGTCTATGTGAGTGATTTTAATTGTTCTATGTTTTTTTTTTTGAGAGTTGTGTTAGCATGGTGGTTGGTTCACTTTCTTACACACATTGTCAGAAGTTCAAAAACCCCTTTTTGAAGTGGGAAATTTTTTGTGCCAAAAGAACTCTCCGGTTTTCCCAAACCTTTAAAAGGATACCAAAAAACACTGAAAAATAAAGCTTTTGTGATGTTGACCAAAATCCATCATGTGCCATTTGAGAAAAAAAATATGGACAAGACCCGATTCTTCAGTTTATCACATGGTATTAAAACAGATTTTTTACTTTTATTTTTAACAACTTAATCTATTCAATTTTATTCACTTTTTTTAAATTTTGGGATGTGTCAGCAAAGAAGTTTGTGTTTTATCATCACTGGCTTGAAATATTTATATTAATGTTTATCTCCTTAGTCTGCTAAAAATCATTTATTATCTCCTGTGACACCCAGAAGAAAAAAAACATTTTTCATATATTAAAAACAAATCATAATTCTTTAAAAACCCCAGAATAAGTTTCTGTTTTGGGTTGGTTTTTAAAATAGTTTTTAATATTTTTCTTATATTGTTCAATATTTGATGTTGAAAGCTAAAAAAAATATTTGCAAATTTGTAAGTGGGGAAAGTGAAAAATAAACAAAATTAAAAAATTTTTTCTGAAATTTGCCTGGGTTTTTTTTTGGTTTTTTTTTTGGGTTTTTAAATAAAAGTTTTTTCTAAATTTTATGCAGAACAGGGAAAAGGGGTAGACACCTTTTTTTTTTTAACCCATCCAGCACTTGAGCTCCCTTTCCCCTTTGGTGCCATGAACACCGTAAATCTGGAGAACCTGTTTTTTATGCCAGTCCCCGGAATTTCATCCGCCCCGTCCATCTCCTGAAACACTGGGCGGGGGGACATTTTTTTTTCAAAATCTTCAAGCAGTTCACACCACCCGGAAAAATGGGGGTTTTCCCGGTGAGAAAAAAAAATTTAGAAACCTTCCTAACACTGCAAAGGGATACCTCCCCAACACTACATAAAGGTTACCTTCCCAACACCAATTGACCTCCCTAACCCCTTGGGATGGGGGGGACACCCCCCCAAAAACTGCATAGGTGTGACACCTCCCCAACACCATGGGGGATAGAATGCAAATTTAGAAACTTTTTTTGTTATGTACCATATAATATACCCCTTTGTACTGAATAATGAAACCCACATATGACAAGTAATGCAGATATCCCCTGGGGTCCCAAATTATAAAATAACAGAGCAAATTCACCCATTTTAATTCAATGGGAAAAACTAAATATTAAATTTTTATGAATTGTCAAAGCAACATCAGATTATAAAAATCGAAATAAAAAAAGGAACTCCCGTTATATAGTTATAAAACTAGATTTGGGAAATTTTTAATTAAATGTTGTATCAATCCCAACATGCCGTGGAGATTGGAAAATGACTAAAAAATATAAAAATAAAATTGAATGCATTTTTAAAATAGGGGTTTTCCCAAAAAAAGTTAACATAAAATAGGACAAATTCAAAAAATATCTGGTCAACCACTTAGTAACAACTGTTATAAGAAAATAGCAAACCCTTCAACATACAAGCGCCCAAAACTAGTAACAAAAATAGCAAGCCCCCGCAAACCCCGGCCCCCAACCACTAGTAAAAAAGAGTAGCAACACAAGCCCCCAACCACAGTAACCGGGAGCAAGCCCCAGCAACACCGTTAACCACCGGGAGCAACTTTTTATAAGAAAAAGTAGCCCCCAACATACAAACCAGCCACTAGTAACAAGGTAGCAACACACAAGCGTCAACCACTAGTAACAAGGTAGCAAGCACAGCAACACACAAGTGTCAACCACTAGTAGCAACTGTTATAAGAAAGAGTAGCAAGCCCCTGCAACACACAAGCGTCAACCACTAGTAACAAGAGTAGCAGCCCTACAACACAAGCATCAACCACTAGTAACAACTGTTATAAGAAAGAAGCTAGCAAAGCAGAATGTTGGTTTTGTATACATAAAGTTTATTTCATATTAATGCAACATAAACACTCTATGAAAGATTGTCAGTACAATATGAATAACATTAATAGCAAGATGACTGAATATAACTCACTCTTCTCAAGATAGCAATCTATGTAGGGATTCGGTATAGTGCAGTATCTATGAGTTGAATTTGTGTGCCAACATACGATGGTCAATTTCTGGTACAGTTGATTCACTAATCCACTCAACTGAACATTGATACCCTGACTTTCTGAGTTGGAAGAACTTCTTCTTCTTTCTCGAATCCTGTATGCCTCACAGCGTCAGGTCAGGAAGAGATTTCTAAGCGGGCCTAGTATGCGCTTCGTAGATAGTCTCTTTAGTCGCCTCTGTTATCTCTGAGGTCCATCTTTTGCGTGATGACCTTTTGCTTTGTACCCATTGTATCAGAGCAGCATTGCTCTTTAGGGTGCACTGTCTGATGGTAATCTGCTTACGTGACCGAACCATTTAATTTGTTGTTTCTTGATGAAGTCTAGTACTGATGTTGTACCCACTTTTTTCTGATGTCTTCATTTCTCAACGGTCTCTTCTTATTACACCCAGCATTCTCGTAGACACTTCATCTCTGTTGTGACTAGTTTTCTTCTATAGTTTGTTGTCAGCGTCCAGGTTTGGCACTGGTAACATAATGTGGGAGAAAGATTGTGTTGAACATTGCTCTTTTTGTGTTCATGGTGGCGTGTTTGCATCTTAAAATTGTTGCCATTTGCCCTATCATTTGATTTGCTTTGTTGCATCTGTGTTGAATTTCATTAGTTATTCTTCCATTTGCTGAAAAAATGCTCCCCAGGTATGTGAAATCTTTTGCTTGATTTAGTAGATGATTATCGATGGAGATGTTGGTAGTGTTTTCCTCTCTGGCGAATGTCATTACTTCTGTTTTGTCTATGTTAATTCTCATGTTGTATTCGTTACATGCTAACTGGAGTCTGTTGATGTGTTGTTGTAGCTGTTCTTCTGTTGTTGATATGATTGCCTGATCGTCTGCAAAAGAAATTCATTTAAGAGTTCTCGAGGTTGTTTCCTTCGCTGGTGTTAGCTATTTTACAAATGTGGTCAATGTCGTGATGAATAGCAGCGGGGATAGTCTGTAACCTTGTCTTACTCCTGACCCTACGTGAAACTTTTCTGATAATCCTGTATTTGTTCTAATCGTCATTATGGCTGTCAGTATAAATGTTCTTGCAAAGGTTGATTAGGTGTTCATTAACCCCATAGGTTGTTAGTATTTTCCACAACATGTGCTATCTCGCGGTGAACGCTTTTCCTGATCTACAAATGCAACGTGTAAATGTTTGTCGGTTCGATAGTCCTTTCTACTAACTGTCTGAGGGCGAATATTGCATCTGTACAGCTTTTGTTCTTCCTGAATCCCATTTGGGAGTCATTAAGCTGTGGCTCGATGATGTGGCCGAGCCTTTTCTCAAGTATTTTGCAGAATATTTTCCCAGTGTGGCTCAGTAGCGCTATGCCTCTATACTTTGTACAGTCCCTCTTACCTCTTCTTCTTCCAGATTGGAACAATTGTAGCATTCCTCCAATCTTCTGGTGTTTCTAGTGTGATCCAGACTTGGTTGAATAGTCTATGGAGCCAGCTGATTCCTACCTCTTTAGTTGCTTTGATTAGGTTGGCCGGGATATTGTCTGGGCCTGGTGTTTTATTAGGTGGGCCATATTTACAGCATTTCTGATCTCTGATAGTGTTATGCTTGGTTCTACTTCTGAAGTTACATTTACTGTGTGTTCTTGAGTGTTGGTTGGTCCTCTTGTTGTAGGTTTAGAAGTTCACTAAAGTATTGTCGCCATCTGTTCATTATCATTTTGGATCATTAAGAGCTTGGCCGTTTTCATCGTTAATAATTTCAGTTAGGTCATATTGTTCTTGTCTTTCCCGCATAGCTTTAATTTTCTTGTAAAATGTCTTGTTGAATTTTGTAGTCTGAATTTAATGTTTGCCATATAATCTTGCCATGCTTGTATTTAGACTTCTTTATTATCTCCTTGGCTTGTTTTCTAGCTGTTCTATACTCAGTGAGGTCGTTTTGATGTTTGTTTTTGCCCATAAGTTGTATCTGTGTTTTTTCTCCTTTACCTCTAGTTTTACTTCGTCATTCCACCAAGTTGTGCTTTTTGGTCGGGTACCTCTGTATTTTGCTGTTCCACATGTTTCTTTGGCTGCTTCTAATAAAGTTCTTTTAAATACTGTCCATTCTTCTTCTACTGACTTGCTTTCTTCAGTTAGTTTAACAAAATTATCTGTGACTCTTTGAAGATATGACTCTTGTGTGTTGACATCTGTTAATTTATTGATTTTGATTATTTCTTTTGTAATTGTGTGTTGCCTCTGGTACTCTTTTTGTGTGTTCCGATAGTCATAACTACCGCTTTGTGGTCCGTGTCTATGCATAAATTTGGTATAGCCCTAGCGTCTACCACTGACCTTCTTTTGATCTTTTGACTAGAATGAAATCTATTTGGCTCTTGCAGTCTAAGTTGTTCCATTTGTACCAGTTGGAAGAACAGTCGCTGGAATTGTAGTGTAGGTGTACTGTCGACTGAACAGAACCAAGCACCTATAGAAGAATGCCCATAGTGCGTAGATATCAGTTTGAACCTGTTTTCTCGCCCGTATGGTACCGGGGCCCACAACGGAAGCAAAGAATAGTACCACTGCAACCTACAAGGCATGTCGTATGAGGCGACTGATGTAGGACCTAGGAAGCTACCTAGTAAATCCTTCCTTTCGTTCGCTTGACCCTAGTAAATAAAAGCATCGCAGAAGTGGATGTACTGGCCTACTTGAGACGTATAACTGGCACAATCGCTCTTGGCTCAGATCACACAGAGTGGTTTAACAAGTGATCGTTGTGGAGGTTTGAAGAATAACCAGTTTTCTAACCATCTACATCAGCACTGTCCAACGCAGTATCCGCTGGCGCCCAGATAATACATCCCTGGTGCCCTATTTTACTTATCCGGCTTTAACATTAATCAGAATTTCAAAATAACACATTTAGGAATAAAATTATGATTTTATTTGCAACCGGAACAAAATTAAAAAATTACAACTCGTAGTCAGGATTAAGATTTCATCTGTTATCAATTTTATTCATGTTATTATTAATATTACTTCATTATTATTACAATTGTCAAATGGCACTCATGTCGTCAGTAGTCAGATCTGTCCCAATGTATAAAACTTTAGGCGCACTGATCTACATAATTCCCCATCATATTAGATATCAGTTATCTAACCGCCTACATAATTCACATCATATTAGATATCAGTTATCTAACCGCCTACATAATTCCATCATATTAGATATCAGTTTTCTAACCGTACCATAATTCACATCATATTAGATATCAGTTTTCTAACCGCCTACATAATTCATCATCTATTAGATATCAGTTTTCTAACCACCTACTTATATATATATATAGCCTTTTCGTCTTTACAGGCAGTCAATTGGCAAGTGTTTTACTGTGACAACTTCTGAGTTTTCGCTTTCTCTCTTGTCGTTCAGCTCGTATAAGTCTCTTCTCAAAGACTCTGCACCTTTCGTAATTTGGCTTTCCACACAACTCTGTCATCAGCTAGTCCCTCCCTGTGCTGGAACCTATGAAAAGTTTTCATTGAGGCTTGCAGACATCTTTATATCTAGGCAGTGGTCTGCCTGGTGCCCTCGTCACACTTGTTTGAATGGTTGAATAGCAGAAAACTAGTGACTTGTTTTGATGTCCCCACCATCACACGCTACCACACTAACGGGTTTTGGGTCGTACTATATTAAAAACTCGTTAGTGACCTCGCTTCTTATGCGCGTGATCCAGGTTCAAAATGGCATGGAATATTTTCCGACCGTAATGGCTCTCAGGTTAACTTAGCCTCAATTGGGTACCGGAAAATGCACTGGAAGTGAAGGCGCCAGCGTGATGTTGACCACATCACCCATCGTGTGCCGACAGTCAATGCAAAATACAGGCCTAACACTGTATCACTCAAAATATCTGAAGGTGTGAAAAATGGTTTATTTACTTGAAGGGTTTATTTGAAAATAAAAAGTCGTGTCATATCCTTTACAGGACATAGCCATCAACAACAGTAAACGAGTCTTTGATTTTCTAGACACCATTTAAACGTTCAGTAGTTTGTCATTGCTTTCTGAACAGTGATGTCTATTTTTACCTTTCGTAAAAAATCCCACGAGAACAGTTGCTTCCAAACTTGCCTCCCGGGAGTTTGAACCAGATACGCTTGGGTTGTGATCAGGCTCACTCTGCTTAACTACAGACTCTCACTTACTATATTTACTTATTTAGTTAAAACCAGTGGCGGCTCGTGCTCATTTTTGTTGGTGGGGCCAGACACAAATGTTTGGAAAAATCATGGTTTTGGGTTGTTTTTGGGTTTTTCCGATCCAGAAGCACTTGAGCTTTTCAGCTCTTCGGCTCGGTGCCATAAACATCGTAACCCTTCGGTTCGGTGCCACGAGCACCGTAAATCTGGGAATCTGGCTTTTCTGCCATCCCGCGGAATTGAACCAGCACACACAGATGGATAGTCACCCGTAGTGCAACGCGCTACGAACACGCTGACAGACGGGCATGGTTTTGGGTTAGGTTATATTTTAATTTATAAAACAATAAATACACGTTACACATTATTTTTGGTGGGTCCGGCCCATTGGCCCTTAATGACGAGCCGCTGTTAAAACTGTACATGTTATTATTACACATTGAATCAAAATAATCACTTCTCTTAGTGAAGGTAAATGTTGACTTGTTTGCCATTTCTATGTCACATTGTTAGATTTATTCCTCTTTCTCACATATGTTTTATTTACATACATGCACATATTCAATATAATATAAACATGATTGTCAGTACAATATGAATAATATTCATAGCAAGATGACTTAAAAGAGGTCGACCTAAAGAGACCCTGAAACGAACTTTGCTGAGAGAGGCGGAAATATCGGTCTCAGTTCCATGGAGAGATTGAGCGAGTTGCCCAGGATAGAGCGGTATAGAGAAATTACTTGCAGGCCCTATGTAACGTATAACGGTACGAGAGGAATTATTATTTATTATTATTAAATATTCAATATCAATTATTGTCAAAGAAAAGCAGGTGTTGTATAGATAAATATTCTATATTGTCATATAGAAGCCCGATACACTCATGCCTGATGCACTCATGCCTGATACACTGATGCACTCATGCACTGATGCACTCATGCCTGATACACTCATGCCTGATACACTCATGCCTGATGCACTCATGCCTGATGCATTCATGACTGATGCACTCATGCCTGATACACTCATGCCTGATGCCCTGACGCACTGATGCACTCATGCACTCATGCCTGATACACTCATGACTGATGCACTCATGCCTGATGCACTCATGCCTGATGCACTGATGCACTCATGCCTGATGCACTCATGCCTGATGCACTGATGCACTCATGCCTGATACACTCATGCCTGATGCACTCATGCCTGATGCACTCATGCCTAATGCACTCATGACTGATGCATTCATGTCTGATGCACTCATGCCTGACGCACTCATTCTCGTTAAATTTGTCAAAATTATCACAGAATTTAAGTCTGTACCTTCAAAGAAACTATTTACTCGATCTTATATAGTTGTGTACCATTTTTCAGCTGGTTGTACTAGAGAATAGATTCCCAAACGTTTTCGGCCCACTACCCACTTTTCACAACATAAACTTTGTAACGCCCCCGCCCTCCACATTATAACAGTTTGCCACCCCTCCCCATATATACATGCTCTATTTTCTCTTTGCATAAAAATTGATATAAATTTCTGTAATACAAGATCAATTTGCATATTATTATATGCATGAAATAGAAAATTGATGGAAAAATGGATCGTGTAAGACAGGCATAAGATGAACTTAATGCAGAATTCAAATTTTAAATGATTATTCAATCGCAAAATCAGAAAATAATTTATTTTAAAATATTTATTATTAATTTCTTCTTTAAGGAGCCACCGACCCTAATCGCCTGAACACCACCCAAATTCTTCTGAACCCACTATCGCCCCTTTCCACCCCCTCCTAGAACGCTTCAGTGCCACAGGGGCGGTACCGCCACTTTGAGAAACGCTGTACTAGAGAATAAATCTACCAGGTTTGTAAACCACGATTTAGGGTCGAAGGATTGGCATCCTTGCATCGGGTTTTACCCATACGGCTTGGTCCCTCTACGCAAAACTGGCGCGCCACCTGTCGAGAGTATTGCACAAAGCAGGAACTCTGTAGCTCCTGCAACAATCTTAGGATCTCTGGAAAAATGTTTCGTAAACAGAACGGTGCGATTCGGACCTTCAGAACGGAAGAGTAAAGGCTTAGCCACGATACCCAAAAACCACTGTTCTACGCTCATATCCACTAACATGCTTGCTCCAAAGGTACTCAGATTCGTTCCCAGCGTGAAACAATCGGGATATTTTCCCAAAGATTCCTGATATTAATGTAGGTGAGATCGAGTTCCTAGTCCTATCGGAAACTGAAAATAAAACGCAGGTCACGTGTTCAAGTTAACGCAAAAGAACCATGGCAGTTGAGTATAGTTGAAAGTAGTCTCAAAGCTGCTGCTCGAGCAAAATTTATAAAAATAATTAAAATTAAATTCCTACATAAATTGTCGTCGTTTTCAAAATTACATCCGAGACCATCGCCGGAACTACAGAGTTAATGCGCTGCCACTGATGTCTTCCTGTGTAAGAAATAGATAGGGGCAAACATGGTTATTCAGTAAACTGTTATGATGATGGTCCTATCAATCAATCCCTCTAAGTAAAAGACTGCTTAATTAGTTGCATTTCATTGACGGTCACTAAGGGCTATGCAGCTTTCTGAAATTTTCACTAGGGACCAAGTGGCTCTCTGAGATTAACATAAGATGGATATTCTTTTTGGTTATATCGGAGCGTAGAATGTAAAGCAGAACCCATATAGTGCAGCATTTATAACGTGTGCCAGGAATTAGTAAAGAAATCAACTCAAATATTATTCTCATTAGTTTTGTGCAATATTAATGTATTATATGCAAGTGGACAAAATAACAAAGACATATATTACATTTGCCATTTAGCTGATTTAACATATACAAATTATTTTGTCATAATGATACAAAACGTGAGTCGTTACTAAAACAGTGATCTTATAAAAATACAGAATCAAACTATCACAATCGTATACACTAGATACGAACTACTCTATGATATGACATAAATAATCTGAGATACGCTGATGATACTTTCTCAATAGCAAGAAATAAAATGGAGTTCAAATTTAGTAAGAAAGTTGTGACAGAAAGTAACCACAAAGAACTGAGTCTGAATATTAAGAAGACTGAGGTGATGATCATCTCAAAGAGAAAGACTCAACAGAAAGGGGGACGGAGCTAAACAAGTGCATCAATTTAAATACATTGGAGTTCTACGGGGGTTTAACTTAAAAGCGCCTATAATGGGCTAATCTCATAAGATGGGAATGAGGGTTCAGTTTGACGGTATGGGTCAATGTTGTGTGAGGGTTTTTAAAGTTAATCGGGAAGGGCGATGAACAAATGTGACGTAGGAGATAGTAAAACCCGGTTTTAAATAAAAATAAACAAACGTTGGGTTATCTGGCAACTTTGATTTGTCAATGGGCTCAATTATCTTGAACCCCCTTAGAAAGATCAGATGTAGATGTAGATCGAAATAAAGAGCAGAATAGGGCAGGCAAAAGCGCGTTCCAGAAAATGAAGCATTATCCACAAGTCAAAATTTTGGGAAAGGAGGAGAGTTATTAGTGCTACATGAACCAATATGACATACGGATGCAGTGTGGACGCAAACAAACAGATAGAAAAATATCTGGAAACAGGATGTGGTTTGAAAATTATGAGAACCCGTGGACTGCTAAAATGACAATGTGGAGGCTTGAATGAGGCCAAGACACAGAAAACTAATACAAAAAAAAAAAAGGCGTCATCATTTATCGGACATGTGATGAAGAGTGAAGGTTTAGAACACATTGTGACAACTGGTCAAATCGAAGGGGAGAAAAAAAAGACAGAAATCAATTTTTATACACCCCCGACCATGGGCCGAGCGTCAACATCAAAATACCTCTATATTCGTTTCAAAAATTCGGTCAAATTGACCTCAAATATCTCCCTATTATTCAGGGGGGAACGGGTTTTTGCATTTTTGGGGTTTTATTTTTGATGTCCCCAAAGATTTTCTAAAAATTTAATGTTGCAGGTGTGTACTTTTCTTTCAACGGCAATTCCTTTGATCTTTTTAAACCTAGTAATTATTTTGCTGGAAAAAATAATTTACCCTAAAATTTAAAAAAAAATTTTTCGGCATAGGGGTTTTACAATTCGTTTTTGGAGGGTGGTCTCATATTATATAAATCATATAAAGTGTTTACTCACTTATTGAGTCCGATGAGTCTAACATATTTATGACTATTCTTGGCTGCACGAACGACAGTCCATCTTTGTCCCAGTAGTCATTTCCCCCCTTTAAGACATGGGCTTCCATTTACAATAATCTCTGTCTATCTTCGACAGGGGGGATATGTTAGTTCTTTCTATTGCTTAGGGTTTTTTTTCAGCCTCAGTCCTTTCTTTTGGGCCCCAAAAAGGGTTTAAATTTGGGGTTTTAATGTGAATGATAATTGTATCTCAAACACCATGCCCTGCTTTGAATCAACTTTTTGTTTGGGAAAACCCCGGTCTTCTGTGATGTTTTAACAATAGAATAATTCAGGGTTCAAAAACCCCCCGTTAAATGGAATGTTCTCCTTTCGGCAAAGTTTTATAGCATCTTTTGTGCTCCAAAATGTCGGATTTTTTCTTCTTCTGACAGTGTTTGGTATGTGCGTTGTCCCTTATCCCCAGGATGGGCTGTCTAGGAACGGAAGAAAAGTATGTTCAATCAATCTCAAAAATTTACCGTTTATTCGGGATGATTCCCTTTGTCCGTATAATTGGAATGAAAATAAGTTCAGCATCTTTAAAACCCATTTTGTCTGCTGCCTGCATTTGCCATTATCAGACGTTGTCCTTTTCCACTAGGTACATATCGTTTTTTTCCCTGGATAACTGCCCTCCTTTTCATTAGTGTGGTGAGCATTGATCCAGGGTTTTATCCCATAAAAATATCTAACCATTCGCATTTTCCCCTACTTCCGTAAATATTTCTTCTCAGACGTATAAATGCGGCTTCTCGCAATGACATTTCTCCCTTGCGTCTTCCCCAAAATAAGCAGATGCCTAACAGTTCTCCATAACGTTGATTTCGATACATCAATGTCATTGTGTATTCTTAACCTAATCTTCAGCTTTCTTAGTGTCACAGTTTCTTTGGAATCGAACATTCTGCACATTTCTCTTCTAATCACATCCCTGTCAAAATTGTCTACTACTTTCTTTCTGCCTTGAGTCAATGTGTTGACTGTACTGACAGCTCCATTAACATTGAGTAATTTATGTAGATATCTTCTACTTAAGCCCAAAGCATGCATAGTTCTCTGTTCACGATTTGATATACTCCGATACAGTTTTCCACGATTAGATTCTCTGATAAAATATTTATACATTTTCACAGCCACTGTATGCAGTGTAAGAAACTTGATTTTCATACCCATTGTATAACAAATCTAGAATACTAAACGTTTTGTAATACACCTATGCTCTGAAAACACAAACTTTAAATTGTAATTAAACACACCGGAAGGATCATTATACATTTTTTAAAGTGCGATAAAGCGATTAAAATCGGGAAAACCACGTGAAACACGTGCAAGTCGTGGAACTTGCAACATCTCACAAATATGAAGGGTAATACTTCTCATTATATGGTTGGCTAAGGAGATGGTCACTTTTATATACTATGCATAAAGAAAATTTTAAACCATACGTTTGTTATTGAGTAAAAAATATCAACCTCGGGACATTACGATCATTAGATCATATGCAAAGTTACAACAATTACGGTCAAGCGGTTGCAGAGATATTAAATTTTCCCCGCGGAAAATCATTTTGAAACGCACTATCGGACAGAGATTTGTGGAGATCCATGATGGCCTACGCCAGCGGGCACGATACATGATGATGGTGCCTATATGACGAAACCGTGGCCAACGTAACTACTGGCCTAAGCGCTATATTATTCAAGATGGAGGGTGAGGCGGATTATTCAAACGTGTTTAGTAAACATATGGACATTTTAGTAAACATACGAACTCAAACAGACTTCTTTAGTAAACATAACAACAAAATAACGATGCCTAGTAAGTAATGTGTACCAAAATGTAGATCAAATTACGATTGTAATTATATATGTATAATATAAGTTAATTTAACAAGTACATTCTTCAGTAAACCTAACTGTTGTCAGTGTTGTAAACATAACAATAAAATAACGATGCCTAGCTAGTAAGTAATGTGTACCAAAATGTAGATCAAATTACGATTATAATTATATGTGTATAATTTAACAATTACCTTCTTTAATAAACATAACAACAAAATAACGCTGCCTAGAAAGTGTTGTGTACCGAAATGTAGACAAGGAACATATTCTATTGTATAATTATTGAAAGCACCAGCTATAGGACTCAGTATTAAAATAGATCAAGACATGTCTTTTACTGTTCACCTAAAGAAAGTTTCCATAGATAAGAGTTCCTTTAACTGGCTGTCAAATAGTGAAAAATTGAGAGATGGTTTCATGTTGAAAACCTCTTGTCCATGCAAATCATGAAAAGATTTAGAAGAGCACCAACTATTGACTATTACATGACAATGGCACATGATAATCTGGTTGAAGCAATTAGTTTATCATCCACAACAAGCATTAGTTTTGTGCCAGAGAAAACACTCCAATTCCCAGCTGAGCAGTTGCATCTGGTCAGAACTAAAAATAACAGAAAATGGTATAACACTCAGTGTTTTGCATTTATGACATATTAAATTGAACCTGATCTGTCCTCTTATCATCTGGATATGGAGATAAGTTCTTAGCCACGACAAACCATAAGGAGACTGTCATACAAATTGTAACTACCAGTTACATGAAATTCTCATTAGACAGTACTGTATGTGTCTGCGGAGCTCAAAAAGAAATATTTTATTGTCTGCGGTTCCAACATTTTCCTCAACAATGATATAAAAATCAGGAATGTTCAATGCAATGTTCAGCAAGCTGCTTTTTCACAAAAAAGGAAAGTAGCAAAATTCAGTAATAGATAAATATATTTATGTAATACTGTTTAGTTTCTGTGCTAATCAAGCTGTGGTGATGTGCAAACTTGTGGCTGACTAATTCGTGGATTACTGATAAGTGATGTTAGTTTCTGTGCTAATCAAGATGTGGTGTTGTGCAAACATGTAGCTTACTTATTCATGGATAACTGAAGAGAGACTACCATAAGCTGATGTAAGTACAATAGTTATCATATTTAAAATTAATCTAAGTATTCTGTATAAAATTAAACTAAAATAGTATGTGAGAGCAACAACTATAGCTACTCATCAGAAAACATCTTCTGTAATACACACATGCATCCAACAACAAGTTTCTAACATCTGCAAGATGTATTGTCTAGATCAGCGTTTCCCAATAGTAACAGTCAATAGTTAGTCTGTGAGAATACACCGCCTCAGCCTGTGACGTCACATGGCAATATTGCCGTCCGCGCTGTGGCCAGTTAGTAACGTTGGCCACGACGAAACACCATCAATGAGAACCAATTTATCTACCGAGCCCTCTCTAAAATGTTGCTTTAGTTAAACCATTGGGACTGAAATAACATTGCCTATATTATCGTGCTTTGTTTTATATGGAAGCAGGAGACAAAACTTCAGAAACGTGCTATTTTTTTAAAGGTCATAAGAAAAATATCCTTCCTTCCTTTCGTTCGCTTGAAATATTGTCTATATATTCAATGTTGTCTCTTGTATGAACTTCACTGTCTTTTGTAGCTCACACAGAGGTCCGTGTAGTTTTCTGTCGAGTGTTGTTTCGTTAGGCCAGTGAGTTTGCCTCAGTGTTTCATATTCGGGGCAGTCTCGAAGTATGTTCTCTGCAGTCTGGTGTGCCTGTACACATGGCTGAATTGTCAATCTTGAATTTTGTATACATGTGGCTGCGGAACCGATTGTGTCCTGCTCTAAGGCGCAGAATGACAACTTGTTCCAATCTGCTCATATTATAGTAATCGTCTTGTGTTGGTATTTGTGGCTTTCTCATTGATTTAATCATCCTTTTCTTTTGGTGGTAAGTAACTGGCACATCCGGTTGCTCTCCTGCAGCACCTTCCTTGGCCAATCCGTCTGCTGTTTCATTTATAAGAAAAATATAAAATACACAGTCTTGTGACATATGTGCATCTAAAGACATCCATCATTTTGCGACATTGATCAACAGTTTTGCGACATTGATTAACAACTTAACTGCTGCGTCTATGTGTTTGGGGGGATAAAGTAGTCCTTGACGAGCTAATGGAAAATATACTTCCTCTTCGGCTCTGTCCTAATAAGTTCTTGAT
>JADZMA010000551.1:0-33127 GCA_020796225.1 Arion vulgaris | reverse complement strand
TGGTTTTGGTCTTTTTTTCCTAATAAGGACATTTGGTTAGTCGTTTGTCCTAATAAGGACTTTTGGTCTTGATCAGTTTGTCCTAATAAGGACTTTTTGGTTAGTCTGCTTGCCCTAATAAGGACATTTGGTTTAGTCTGTGTATCTTGTCTAGCTGGCGTTGTCATGTCGGATCCTGGCTGGCGGTCTACATAGAGATGTGATCTAGTAATTGGTGGCAGTGTTTTATAATGACAAAGAAGTTTCTATTCTAACTATTTTGGTTTTAACTACTTGAAAACTATTTATATTCTAAACCCTCCCCCAATCCCCTCCCCAAACCCCTTTATACTCCTCCCCTCACACCCCATCCCCCCCTCCAAACCCTAAGAGCCCTCCCCAACCAGATTTTGACCCATCTCCTCCCTCTCCCAGTCTTTGTCTAGTTTCCCAGTGTGGTATGATCTGGCCTGAAACACCTGGCCTGATAGGACGATCACTAGTTGTTTGTCCTTGTAATGGTGGGATGAGGGCCTCTTGTAGTTGTCTTGTCCTAACTTGTTCTTTAATACCATCTTCAGGGTTTCTTGGGGGATGTTGGTCTGTTTTCTCGGCCCTGAAATGGCATTTTGTGTCTGTCTGGGTGCTGCCTAATGGGGCTTTTTGTGTTGATCTGGCTTGTGTGATTTTTATATTTCATGCTTGGATCTTGTTATGTTGTTTGACCAGCTGTTGTGTTTCTCGAGGGCGTCATGTCCCAGCATATGTCCTATATGCCATTGTATATTTCTGTCTTTAAAGTGTTGCTCTAGTTGTGTTCTGTTTTTGCTGATATTTCTGGCAGTGTAGTAAGAAGTGTTCTACGTTTTTCCTCCCAGTGCTCGCATATAGGTTCCAGCAGGCTAAGAATTCCTTTGAGTTTCAGACGTGATTTCTGTTAACAGGGTTTTAGCTCATCCTGGATTTGGCTCTTTCTTGCGGGGGTTTTTCAGTAAGGCATGTGCCGAGTCTCCCCTTTGAGCTGGGTTCGCCTCTGCCCATTCATTGTTTATTGTGTTGGTTATTATCCTTGATCTCCTGGTCCCAAACCATCTTGATTTTCTTGAGCTGCTTCTACCTTTATTTGCTTCTTTGTCTGCTTGTTCATTTCCAACTATGCCAACATGTGATGGAATCCACATGATGTTAATGTGAAATCTCATATGGTGTAGTCTTGTGTGTGTGTGTATTGCTTCTACGATGCCCGGTCTTTGGCCATCATGGTGATTTAATATGGTCTGCACAGCGGATAATGAGTCTGTGAGGACCGTGATCTTCTGGGGGATTCTGTAGAAATTTTCCCAGTGTTTTCCCAGAAGGGTTAGCTCTGCCGTGAATACTGATGTGTGATTTGGCAGTCTATAGCATTGTTTTATTCCCCATTTAGGTAAAAAATCCCCATACAGTTGTTCGTCCTCCCTTGGATCCGTCTGTGAAGATCTGGACATCTTTTTTCAGCGTTTGTTTGATGTATTTGTTGGCAGTGGACTTTGTTTCCAGGTTCTGTGCTTCCTTTTTCCCTTTGGATGTTAAAAGTGTCTGTTTGTGGTGTGATGAGCTCCATGGGGGGATTACTGCTTATGCAGTTTTTTTTTTATTCACTAGTTTCTTGAGGAGGTACCTGCGCCAGCTCAATTTGTGTTTTCCCCCCCGCTGTTCTGTATTGTGTGATAGGCTTTTCTTCTGCACTGTCTTCTGTGTTGGTTGCTGCGTGTGCTGTGTTGTGTGTCATTGCCCATCTTGGCCCAGTAGTTGAGCCTAGTTCTTTTCTTCTTAGGCTAAGTGGGATCACCTAAGGCTACTTCTACGGCTTCAGAGGAGATCCTTTCATGGCCCCTGCTATAGTAGCCAGGCTCTGCTTAAATACTATCTAGCTTGGCTGGTTTAGTTGGTGCCTTGACTCTACACAATCAGCGTGTCAATTTCCCCTCTGATAAACGCCTTGAAAGAAATCATTTGTTGGTTGAAACCCATCATTACCCTTGATATATCGTAGCATGTTAAGCATGCCCCGACATCTATTGGTTTGGTAGGCAATGTGCTCATGCCACTTAAGGCCTTGATCTAATATCAAGCCTAGGAACCTAGTGCTTTTGTTGATTTGTATTTTTTCCCCATTGATTTTGATGTCAGCTTTCTTCCTGATTCCCCTACTAAAGATTATCCCTGTTTTGTTGTATTAATTTAAGCCCTTCCCCATCCATTTAATTACTTATCCATGTCTTTGAACCCCTTTTTAAAAGTAATTTGTGTTTCTGCCCGTTGCCATTTGCATCATCTGAAACTGAAGCTTTTTCATGTCTGTAAATTCATCCCCCAAGTCATTACCATTTTTGTAAAATTGTGGGTGTATTACAGATCCTAGGGATGCCATTTTCTTGTTCGTGTGTTGATGATGTTTGTTTTTATTGTGACTGTAAATATCTGTCCTGCATGAAGTTTTGTATGTATCATTAAGCCTTCTTATGCCAATTTTTCTGATTTTATAGAGTGCCTTCCCCCAGCATTCATCATATGCTCTGGCCACATCCGGGAAAACAGCAAGATTTTTTCCCTTCTTGTCAACCCGCTTTTACCTCGTGTTCAGGTTGTAGCGGGTCTAGGGTGCTTCTTTCCTTCTGAACCTGCTTGTGATGGGCTGTACGGGTTGTGTTTGTTCATGTGAAATGTGATTCGTTTGTTGATAATTGTTTCTAGTATTTACCTAGGTGTGATGTAGGGGAAAAGGCCTGTGGGTTGGCATCCCTTTAGGGTCTTTATCAGGCTTAAGTAATGGGATGATGGTAGCTGTTTTCCATACATTTGGTTTATTCCCCTGACAGGGGGTTGTTGAACAGGCTTGATAATCCTATCATTGGAGGCACCTTTTGAGGGTGGCATAGCTCAGAATGTCTGGACCGGATGCTGTGTTGTTTCCCCTAGTGCTCTATTTATTTCTTGTGCTGTGATGTCTGCGTTGATGTATGTGTTTTCTTCATCTTGACTTGTTATTTCTAGTTCCTCCAGTGTTTGTTGTCTTCTGTTAATTTCCTCTATGGTCATGTTGGTTTTCGCTTTAAAGGTGGGGTGAGGCCAGTCATTGCTTTTCTTTGTCCGTTGTTGCGGTATCCCTCTTAGTGTTGGTATGTTGGTTTCTCTGTTTCCACCTTTGAGCAGTTCAGCTTATTCCCGACTGTTGTTGCTGATGTTCTAAAGCTATTGTCTCATGAAACTTCTCCCGTGGACTTCTTTTTTCTTTGAATATAATTTTGTTGCATTCATTTCTAAGTTGTCTTTTATTTTGTTAGGTTTTCCTCTGTTTGTTCTTTCTTCTCTGTCAGAAGCCCTGTTTCTTTCTTTACTTTTTCTGAGCATTTGTCTGTCCACCAGGGCACTGGGTTTTTATCTTGTTTTTTTGGCTTGTCAGCTGTATGTTTTATGTATAGTGGGATGTTTTTTTTGGTATGTGTTTGAGTTTCTATTTTAAGTATTTCTTTATTAGTGTTTTCTGCATATGTGCTACATTTGTTTTTGACTATGTCTAATTCATTAGTTCTAGGCTGTTTTTCCCAGTTTTTCTTTTTTGGGAGTTGAAAGTAGGTTTAGTGTTTGTTTTATTAATGTTGAATGTTGTTCTGAGGTTTATTTCGATTGGGAGGTGGTCTGAGTTAGTCTCCTCTAGAGTCTCCCAACTGGCTGCTGTGAGATTTGGAGTGATGAGAGTGAGGTCGATTGCAGAATCTTCTCCATTTTCCATTGGTTGATTCTGTAATCGACCCATCATTTAGGATGACCAGGTTGTTGTCTTGCGAAGTTCAGGACCATTTCCCTGCCCCACATGATCTGTTGCATCCCCAAGCTTGGTGGTGGGCATTAAAATCTCCACCTATTATTGATCTGTTGTTATTCTGTCTTAAGTGTTGTAATGTCTTCATTGGTGTAGTTTCCTTTTGGGTTATAAATGTTTGTAATTTTTAACCCCTTATATCGTCTATTGTTATGCTAATCCCCTCTATGTTTTCTAGTTGAATATTTTCCATTAATTTTAATGTCTCGTGTACTAACGGGAACCCCTCCCCTGGCTGACTCTATCATTTCTAAATGTATTGTATCCTGCATTTAAACCCCTGGTTTCTTTAGCAAGGTTTCCTGCAGCATCATTTATGGTTTGGTCTTTGTATTTTTCTATCATGGGCTAGGTTCAGTCTGGCCCCCTGCAGTTCCATTGTATTAATTTAATATTTTTTTATTCATTTTTTTTACATATTTTACTGTTATTGTGTTTTTGTCAGTGTACTATGTCTAGATGTGGTGTTTCTTGGACTGGGCTCTAGTGGTCCTAGTTGATTCAGGTTTTGTTGTCTGTTGGCCTCCGTCAATGTTGGAGATTGCTGTTTTGATGTCTTCGATGTCGGTGTTGGTTTAATTTCATTCTGTGTCTTGTTTTGTTATTTAGGATTAATTCTTTTATGTGTTGTTTTTCTTCGCTTGAGATTGTCTTTCCATTTCTATTCTTTTCAGATTTCTTTTTCTCTCTTGTAGCTCTGTGAATCTTCTGATTTCTTGTTGTTTGTCTCCTAATTCTTGTAGGTTCTTTTGTTGCTCTTTAGGCTGTTTCCTCTTCTGTTGCTTGGTTATTTCTTTCTGTGACATTTTGTTGTGGTGGCCTGCTTTCATCTTGTTTGGTATCTGTAGGTGGTGGTGGCGTGTAGTTCTTGCTTTGTTAGAGCTGGGGGTTTTTTTCTTCTTGTTTCTGTGGAGGTGGTGACGTATGCATTTTTTTGCTTTTGGTAGTTGTGGTGATTTATGATCTTCTTTGTTGGAGGTCATTATTTTGATTATTGTTTCTTTTGTTAGTCTTCCTGTACTCGCACCAAGGTACCTCTGCTTGCGGTCCTGTGCAGTTTGCACATTTTCTGTTGCTGTTGGCAGTTTGGTAGTTGTTGTCCTGTAAGGCCAAGGTACAGTTTTTCATCGGTGTGCCCTGCCAGTACCTGCACCATGTGGGTTTTCATATGCCCTTTTTTATGCCCAAACTGCTGGCACCAAGAGCACTGCATGGGCCAGGTATGTAGGGGTTTTGTCTTGTATTGTTTTGTTGTTGTAGATGCTGCTAGGTTTTTCCCTCCCTTTGGTGACTACCGCCACTACTGTTGTTGTTTGTTGTTTTTATAAATTCTCTGTATGCGTGTGAATTTTTATTTTTGTTTCTAATTTGATGATGTTGTTTAAGTGTTCCCCTTAAATTTTTGGTACCCCTTTTTTACCACAAATGTTGTTTTTAAGGAGTATTTTTATCTTTTTGTGTTTGGTGTCCTAAAGTTGTTTTTTATGTCCCTCCCTTTTTCAATAAACTGTCCCGGTTTTATGGTGTCCTTTGTTTAATATGTTTCCCTGTCTGAAAATTTGGTGTAATGTTGCTTTTTTTGAGACCCCTTTTAGAGGGTCCTATCTTTTTATCGGGGGCGAGTTGATGCTTCTTCCTCCCCCTTTTTTGTGACCCCAAATTTTTCTCATAATTTTGGCGTTGGTTTACCCCTATTTTTAATAAGCCCGTTTATTTTTTTTCGTTGGTTTGTTACGGGCGGGGTTTTTAATAATTTGGGGTTTTGGTTTTCCCCTTTTAGCGTAGCTTTTTTTCACCCGGGTTTCCCTGTTTTTAAACAAAATCTGAAACTATTTTAAATTTTTCTATCTAATATGACTGGTCTTATAAGCACTGGTCTTCCTTTTTCTTGGTGGAGTAGTAAATACCGCTCAACTGTTTATATAATGGAATGCAAATGATGAGGATGATCAAATGTCTGTCCCGGGTTTATCTGCAGCGTCTGACTTGGAAAAAGAAAAATGAAAATGGAAAAAAAGGGTGGATATTTTCAAACCTATTATGCAACAACACATCGAGAAAGTCACGGATGTCACGCAACATGGCGGATAAAAGTCCTTATCCGATTGGCGAAATGGTTTTTCTATTCAATAGACATGACTTCTGGTTTCGTTAACTTGAACTAACAGTCCCCAATGTGTGAATTACATCTGCTCTTTATTGTTTTGTTTTGTTGTTGTTGTGGGAGAATGTTTCAACAGTAACAAGAATAATAGTTCCACATCACTATGTTCCTTCACACTAATATAGATATGGTAGTAGTTTAATCCCCGTTTGGGCCAAATCTTCGCTCACTACACTGTTGGTCTGTCAGTCGTCAAATCTCCACCCACCGCATCAACACTAATGGTGTTGGGTTTGGTGGGTCTTCTTACAATTTAAAATTTCTTAAAATAAGATAGGTCGATAGGTCGGGATCTAAAGTTCTAACCATCTCATTAATTCATTTGATATTATGTCCCTGTTTACTGATAAAGCATAACTTTATGTTCGTTACCAGGTAGTAGCAAAAAGAGGAAATTATGTCTTTTTGATTACATGTTCGTTATGTGATCTATGTCCCCCAATCTCAAATCACTGATAACGGACAACAGGCGGGGGAATCAAGATGTACAGCCACAGGGTAAGGTGGGGAAATTGTAAAAAAGTAAGTACCTCAAGGGAGGAGCCACATACACATTTACTGTTAAGTTTTAGTAATAGTAGCAAAACTTGGACTAGTAGGGTCAAATAAAAACCATTCAAGTGAGGTGTGTTGTATGGTGCTGTTGTAAGAGGAGAGGTGTGTGATATTGAACTCTTGTGAACGACCAGAGTTATTAGAAATGCTGGTGTCCTAAAAGGACCTTTTTATCTTTGTAATATGTGGTTTAGAGCGCGCTCTCCGCGGATACGTCTGGCCAGCTGGATGTCTTTTTGGGATAATTGTCACACGCTTGGCGTGGATGGCGCACAGGTTGGGTGCCCAAACAGACCAACGAGGTAAGCCTCGCTGCCCCCTGCAGGGCCAACAGCTGAACTCTGAATGCAGATCGGGCTTGAAGTCTTGAGCGATTTCTCGGGCCAAAAGCTGGAATGGGAGCTTGCGGATGAGTAGCTCAAGTCTCTTCTGGTAACACGATCTCTCGAAACGACGGTGCCGGGCCTAAACGATGGGTTCTTGACACCCGGTGGCTGGTGCCGATTTCTAGCGGCTTTGGTAGCCAGCTGTTTGCGTGGAGCCCTCGGTGATTTGCGAGCAGTCTGCTTAGTACGAGCCATCTTTGCTTTTTAAATTAGTTGTATAAAAGCAGCACATGGAAAAAAAACGCATAAATACGAGACGATGGCGCACGGATTGGAAGAAATACTCTTGCTATCTTTTTGATTGGCTGGGGCTTAGCCCTGCGAACAACATAACAAACAACAAAGACATGACATTTCATGTAATATTAACCCCTTATGATGTTGCAGGAACTAGAGAAGGAAAAAGATGGGAAAAACAAGAAAGAAAGGCCGTCATTCATTCACTAGATCTATCTTATCCTAACTTATCCTATCCTATTCTATCTATCTATCAAAATCTAATTAACTTAATTGCTCCTTTCTTCACTCGTCCCAAAAACTGTCTGTTGGTTATTTGTATGTATGTTATGTATTAGTCCCGAAAGACTTTTAGTATAAAGACTTGTTTTTTTCCTACTTTATGAGGCACCGAAATCTGAGATTGGAAGAAATCTATGTACTTCGTTCTGATTGGCTACAAGACAGGGACAAAACCTATCTTTATTATTTATTAGATCTTCCTCTGCTCTGTGAGCGTCTGTAGAAAACCAAGCGTACCTGGTTCAAAAACCCCACGGTTGGCAAGTTTGGGAAAAAAATTTGGCACCGTGCAGAAAGCAGTATAAGTGGTGCCTAGAAAATCAACGACTCATTTACTGTGGTTCTTCTTTTGTCGTCACACTGCTACCAGTCGCTCCCAGTGTCGTGGTTTTTTGTTTTTTCTTGCGCTGTTCTGGGGGCTTCATTGTTATCTTCTCTTCACAGGATTCTGATACGCCATCTAACCATCCTTTCCGTGGTCTTCCTCTTGCCTTCTTTCGATGTTCTGTTGTAGAAGACTCTGTATACTGTGGTTTGGACCTTCATTCTTTGTTTTTCTATTAATTCAAGCACGGTTTGTGTAACTTTCTTTCATGCTGATGTTGGTGATTCTGCTGGGATTCAAAACATTTCGATGTTGATGTTGGTCTTTTCTTGTGTTGTTGTAAATTTTCGCAGGCAATGCATTTCACATGGTTATTTTGTGACTGCTTTCTAATGTCATGTTTGGCTCTGGTAACACAAAGTAGGTATAAAAATACTGTTGCTTAGCTGCCTGTGAAATTTTTGGGTTCCTTAACAAAAGGGGCTAACTGGTAAGGTTACAGATTTGCTTTTGCTCATCTAGTCTTCTGTGAATATCTTCTAAGTATTTGAAATTTTTACTTGGTTTATTTAGTCATACATGAAAGTCTGATTTTATGTTTCTTCCCATATTCATTATTTCTGTTTTAGTTTTATGATTTCATGTCATGTTTTACACAATTTTTTGTTCAAGGTGTCCCAAAATGATGTTGTAGATCTTGTTCATTTTTATGTATCCTGATACACTGATGTACACTGATTGCTCAAAGATTCATTTTTTCATCATTATCTGAATTTGCTCGAGTTATTTTTCCAAATGCACAAAAGGGAGCGAGAGGGGAGAGGACCAATGTCCAACACCTGATGTAATGGAGAACAGTCGGTCATTCCTTTGTTTTCTTACCCGACTCTGCTATCTGCTGGACGCCATATTCTTCAAGATCTTCCCTAGTTTCACCTTTTCTCTTCAAAAACCTTTTCTTGTCTATAAATATAATTGTTTACTATTGTATTCAATTGTTTGTTTGCAGATCTGTCTTAGTGTAAAAAAATTGCGTCTGGACTCTTACCTCCTAACCCAAACTGGCTTATTCTTAACTGGGGCTCCTTATCTCTCTGCTCTTTCGTCCAATCTTTTAAACATTTTTCCCATAGGCTCAAAGAGTGTTTGACACTCTCTTTTTTTCTTCCATATTGGGACTATAATAACTCTCTAGTCATCTGGGGCCTCCCTCATGTCTTTTGATATTACTGCTTGATGCCTGTAAAAGATATATTCCGATGGGAAAAAAGAAAGGCACAATCAGCCCCCATATGAACCATCATTTTATAGTAAAAACGAACAAGTGTTGTTGTTTATTTTTCCCCTTTTTTTGCATCACAAAAGAAACATCAGCCCGAATAAAATTTCATTATCCAGGTAACTATGTAACAGCAGTAAAACTCTTTGTGCGAAATGAAGAAATTGTTAATTGGAATAGGGTTGTCCTGAAAAAGGGCAGTGATGATGGGTTTTGGTTTGAGTAAATTTAGCTCTTGCCGGTGCCCTTTTAGATTTCTTGGGCAGTAGCACGGCTGGATGTTGGGCAGGACACCGCCTTAGGCGATGGTCCACCGGACGAAGCTTGTTCAACTCCTCGTCATTTCGGATGGGAACTGGGAAAGACGGGGATGATTCTGTCTTCTTGTTATCTCTTTCAGCGTTGCCAGCCAACCAAAAACCTCAGCGCAAAATATTCTAGACTGGCTAGGTCACTGGGGCGCCAGCACAACGCTCGCGTAATTGCCCTTCTCAGCAAACTGGATACACAACGGAACTGGGGTCCGGCCCTGGATGACGAGACTTGGACTTGCCTTTACTTTTCCGCCTTTGCCACGTCAAGACATGATTAATAGTTAGTTAGCTGGGGATTCCCAAAAAAAAACCAAACAGACTACAACGTTGAATATGAAAAAACACGCAGGTATTGCCTTAAAATTCCCCCCTTTGCGCGAAGTCAGGGCGCGATTGGGAAAACGGTAGTAACTGCGAGCCTGCGATTTAATCTTTCGTCCTCGCCGTTTTTCCACTGCTGTCATATATAACAGTTGGCGGGGCAGACAAACAAACAACATAGCACCCATCACAAAAGAGCAACCCAACAGAACACAACAACCCCAACATTAAAAGAGCACACCTCAAAACAGAAATTACAGAAGAAACACCCCATCTTGGATAGGACAAGACAGAAGGTGAAAATCCCCTTTTTTCACAGAATCAGACATCCAAGACGGCCAAAAACACGCAAGTATGAATGAAAAAAGGGGCTAGAAAGCCGGAAGCCAAAGGCTGTGCACTGGTGACAAAAGAAGAGCGCAGGAGAAAGGGAAGCTACAGCATCTACATTTCCAAAGTGTTGACAGGTTCACCCCGATACTGGTATCTCATCCAGGCAATGTCAATCATGAACCGAACATCTTCAGGAATCTCCCCGAAACTAGCCCGGGCCCCCCCCAACAAACGTAGTACCATCACTTCTAAGTCAGACCGCTGTTCCCTGCTGCTGCCCGGTGAGCTTTGCAAACACGCCGTTAGGGTTCCAAAGCTGTAACCCGTATCCACCAGCAAGTAGAAACCCCAACAACAAACACCCGGCCCTCTGGGCCTCTGCAATATTCCTTAACAATATTCGTCTTGCGCAAGTTGATAACAAGACACATGCACCATTCAATGTTATTTGATGTTCATGCCCTAAAGACAGTTACGCTCATAAAGGGGAAAAAGTTCCCACACACCCCAAAATAAACCCCATAGAAGTCAAAGACGGGAAGGAGTGCCCAAAGTGGCTTATTGATTTTTTTAAAAAGACATACAAAATAAGTTG
Organism: Arion vulgaris; assembly: GCA_020796225.1. Classification (NCBI taxonomy): domain Eukaryota; kingdom Metazoa; phylum Mollusca; class Gastropoda; order Stylommatophora; family Arionidae; genus Arion; species Arion vulgaris. The sequence continues at coordinate 22,492 of JADZMA010000551.1, read as the reverse complement.
TTCGTTCCTCTTCCACCCAAACGTATCGCAGATTAGTCGCCAGTGCAAGGGCGGCTCTTGATATGTCACTAAAATATTCAAAACAAACAAAACAGTTTTCGATACTAAAAAAGAAACCGCTTTCGCAAAAAAAGTGAATATTTTAAAAGAAGGGAAAAAAAATGTCTACAACACGTGGTGTTCCAAGCGGTCACCACATCTAAGACTAAGCCCGACGTTGCTTGACTTCCCGGGGATCGGACGAGAACCGGTATTTCAACGTGGTATGGCCTGAATAAGTATGTTCTACGTATGTAATATAGTTAATACTATGCTTTTTCTATTTTAGTGTGTATGTGCCTCTTTTATCGTAGACAAACCATACTGCGGGGATACAATCACCACAACTATTCTTAACAACAAGAGCAGCCAAAGGGGCGTATCTTTGGGATTTGGTTTGTAACGGTGCATTAACACAAACTCATTGTGAACCGTTTAGAATGCTAATTGGGGTATTGGGTGGCCTGAAAGGGCCTGGTGATGTAAATCAAAGGTTGTTGTTTAACCTCCGAAACCGTAGAGTGTACGTCCCTGACGGGGAGGGGGTACAGACATCCTGCTGTGACCGTCTTCTCTTGGCGTGTCGGGTAGGTGACTGGTCTGACATGACGTTTTCGGAAACCTTGAGAACACCTCGGGTTTCTTGTAGATGAGACCAGAGATTCTCTTGACACCACCTCTGGTGCAAGACGACGAATAACGGGTTTGGTAATTTCCCTGGATGTTATCACGCAAAAATTGCGATGACGCAAACTCCTCCTTTTCCGTCCTTTACCTCCTTTACCACGTCCAGAACTTGGGTTTTTGCTTTAACGATATTTTCGCAATTGTTTGTTTGTTTGGTGGTGGTTGCTCTATGTGGCGGGCCCCCTTTCAACCTAAGACATATGTCTTTCTTGGTTATATCAGGGCATATTGGCCTTTTTCTTGGTGAGCCATTTGGCCTGGGACTTGTCCTGGTGTGGACTGTGTTTTTATCTGTGATTGTCTTAATAAGGACATTTGGTCTTGGTCTGTTTTTTCCTAATAAGGACATTTGGTCTTGGTCAGTTTGTCCTAATATGGACATTTGGTCTTGGTCAGTTTGTCCTAATAAGGACATTTGGTCTTGGGTTTGTCCCAATAAGGACATTTGGTCTTGATCAGTTTTTCCTAATAAGGACTTTTTCTTGTCTGCTTGTCCTAATAAGGACATTTGGTCTGTCTGTGTATCTTGTCCCAGCTGGCGTTGTCATGTCGGATCCTGGCTGGGGGCTACCAAGATGTGATCTGGGAATTGGTGGGTGTTTTATAATAGACTAAGACCAGTGCTTCTATTCTAACTATTTTGGTTTTTAACTACTTAGAAAACTATTTATATTCCTAAAACCTCCCCGGTACCCCTAACCGCCCTAATCACCTCCTCCCAACCACCCATCCCCCCCTCCAAACCCTAAGAGCCCTCCCCAACCAGATTTGACCCTCCCTCCCTCTCCCAGTCTTTTCTGTTTCCCCGTGTGGTATGATCTGGCCTAGAAACACCCTGGCCTGATAAGGGCCGATCACCTAGTTTTTGTCCTTGTAATGGTGGAGATGGGGAGCCTCTTGTAGTTGTCTTGTCCTAACTTTCTTTATGACCATCTTCAGGGTTTCTTAGGGGTGTTTGGGCTGTTTCTCGGCCTGAAAATGGCATTTTGTGTCTGTCTGGGTGGGTGCCCTGATAAGGGCATTTTTGTTGATCTGGCTTGGGATTTTTATATTTGCTTGGATCTTGTTATGTATTGTTTGACAGTATTTTGTTTCTCGAGGGGCGTCATGTCCCGCATATTCCTATATGCCATTATATTCTGTCTTTAAAGTGTTGCTCTAGTTGTGTTCTGTTTGCTGATATTTCTGGCAGTGTGTAAGAAGTGTTCTACTGTGTTTTCCTCCTCGCATGCTCATATAGGTTCCCGCAGGCTAAAAAATTTCCTTTGCCAGTTTCAGACTAGCAGTTTTCTGTTAACAGGATTTTTAGCTCATCCTGGATTTGGCTCTTTCTTGCTGGGGTTTTCAGTAAGGGATTGATCTACCCTTTGAGGTGGAGTTCCAGGCCTCTCCCATTCATTGTTTATTGTGTTGGTTATTTGCTCTTGATCTCCCTGGGCCCAAACCCATCTTGATTTTCTTGAGCTCTTCTACCTTTATTTGCTTCTTTTCGCTTGTTCATTTCCCTTCTCAACATGTGATGGAATCCCTGATGTTAATGTAATCCATATGGTGTAGTCTTGTGTGTGTATGTAGTATTGCTTCAACGATGTCCGGTCTTTGGCCATCATGGTGATTTAATATGGTCGCACGCAGGGTATGAGTCTGTGAGGGCCAGATCTTCTGGGGAATATTCTGTGCAATTTCCAGTGCTTTCAGAATAGGCTTAATTCTTCTACATGAATACTGATGTGTGATTTGGCAGTCTATGCATTGTTTTTATTCCCATTTGGTATAAAATCCCATACCCAGTTGTTCGTCTCCTTGGATCCGTCTGTGAAGATCTGGACATTTTTCAGGGGTTTTTGATGTATTTGTTGGGATGGACTTTAAATTTCCATGGTTTTTTGCTCCTTTTTCCCTTGGATGTTAAAAAGTGTCTGTTTTGGTGTGATGAGCTCCATGGTGGGATTACTGCTGTATGCAGTTTTCTTTATTCACTAGTTTTGAGGGGGATGCCAGCTCAATTTGTGTTTTCCACCCCCTGTTCTGTTATGTGATGAGACTTTTTTTCTGCATGTCTTCTGTGTTGGTATGCTGCGTGTGTGGTGTTGTGTCTTTTCCATCTTAGCCCAGTAGTTGAGCCTGGTTTTTTCTTCTTAGTATGGGATACACCTAAGGTACTTCTACGGCTTCAGAGGAGATCCTTCATGGCCTGCTATGAACCAGGCTCTGCTTTACCACGTTTTGGTTATTTGCCGTTGACTCGTACACAATACTAGCGTATCAATTTCCCTCATAAAAACCCCTTTTGAAAGGGAATCATTGTGTTGGGTTGAGCTCCCCATCCATTACCCTTGATTATCGTATGTTAACATGCCCAACATCTATTGGGTTTGACAATTGCTCATGCACTTAGGCCTTGATCTATATCAAGCCCGGAACCTAGTGCTTTTGTTGATTTGTATTTTTTCCCCTTTATTTTGATGTCCCTTTCTTCCGATTGCCCCTATAAAGATTATCCCCATGTTTTGTTGTATTAATTTTAAAACCCACTTCCCATCCATTTAATTCTTTATCTAACTGTCTTTGAACCCTTATTAAGTAATTTGTGTTTCTGCCGTTTGCCATATTGCTGCATCATCTCCAACTGGAAAGACTTTTTCATGTCTGTAAATTCATCCCCAAGTCATTTACCATTATCTAAAATTGGGGTGATATTACAGATCCTGAGGATGATTTTCTTGTTCTGTGTTGATGATGTTTTCGTTATTTTTGTGACTGTGAAGTATCTGTCCTGCATGAAGTTTTTTTATTATCTTAAGCCCTTCCTGTTTGCCAATTTTTGTTTTAGAGTGCCTTCTTCCAGCATTCATCATATTCTAGCCCCATCAGAAAACAGCAAGTTTTTCCTTCTTGTCGAACCCACTTTACCTCGTGTTCAAGTTTGTAGCTGGTCTAGGGTGCTTCTTTTCTTCTGAAGCCTGCCCTTTGGGTGGCTGTACAGGTTGTGTTTTTTCATGTAAATGTGATTGTTTGTTGATAATTGTTTCTAGTATTTTCCTGGTGTGATTGGGGTGATTAGGCCCTGTAGGGTTGCATCCCTTTGGTCTTATCAGGCTTAAAATGGGATGATGGTGGGTGTTTTCCTCATTTGGGATTATTCCCCCTGACCAGACTTGGTTGAAAAGGCTTGCTATGTCCTATCACTTGGGGGGCCCTTTTTTGAGATGGCATACTCAGATGCTGGGCCGGATGCTGTGTTGGATTTCTCCCCTAGTCTCTATTTATTTCTTGTGCTTGATGTCTGCGTTGATGATGTGTTTTCTTCATCTTGACTTATTCTAGTTCCCCAGTGTTTGTTGTCTTCTTTAATTTCCTCTATGTCATTTGGTTTTGGCTAACTGGTGGATAAGACAGTGCATTGGCTTTCTTTGTCCGTTGTTGCGTCTCTCCCCCTTAGTGTTGGTATGTTGTTTTCTGTCTGTTCCACCTTTGAGGCAGTTCAGCTATTCAGACTGTTGTTGCTGATGTTCTAAACTTATTGTCTTTCAGAACTTCCAAGTGGGCTTCTTTTCTTTGAATATAATTTTTTGATTCATTTCTAAGTTGTCTTTTTTTGTTAGGTTTTCCTCTGTTTTGTTTCTTTCCTCTGTCCAGAGCCCTGTTTTTTTTTACTTTTTCTGGCATTTGTCTGTCCACCAGGACACTGGTTTTTATCTTGTTTTCTGGGCTTGTACAGCTTGTTTTGTATAGTGCATGTTTTATTTGGTATGTGTTGGTTCTATTTTAAGTATTTCTGTTGTTAGTGTTTCTGCATATGTGTCTAATTGTTCTAATTTATTTTCTGAGTTAATGTCATTATTCTAGGCTGAATTGTTCCAGTTTGCTTTTGGGAGTTGAAAGTAGGTTTAGTGTTTTTTTATTAATTTGAATGTTGTTCTAGGTTTATTTCGGTTGGGGGGTGGTCTGAGTTAGTCTCCCCTAGAGTCTCCCCAAATGGCTGCTTTAGATTTGGAGTGATGAGAGTGAGGTCGATTGCAGAAATCTTCTCCATTTGCCATGGATTGATTCTTAATCGACCCATCATTTGGATGACTGGTTGTTGTCTTGCAGAAGTTCAGGACCATTTCCCCTGCCACACATGATCTGTTGCATCCCCAAGCTTGGTGGTGGGCATTAAAATCTCCACCTATTATTGATCTGTTTGTTATTCTGTCTGTAAGTGTTGTAATGTCTTCATTGGTGTAGTTTCCTTTTGGGTTATAAATGTTTGTAATTTTTAACCCTTAATATCGTCTATTATTATCTAATCCCTCTATGTTTTCTGAGTTGAATATTTCCCAGTCATTAATTTTAAATGTTCTGTACTTAACAGCAACCTCCCCCTGGCCTGACCTATCATTTCTAAATGTTTTGCTCTATTAAGCCCTGGGGCTTCTTTGCAAGGTTTCCTGCAAGCATCATTATTATGGTTTGGGCTTTGTATTTTCATCTTACTAGTTCAGTCTGCTGCAGTTCCATTTATTAATTTAATATTTTTGTTATTCATTTTTTACATATTTTATGTTATTTTGTTTATTGTCAGTGTACTAGTCTAGATGTGGTGTTTCTTTGGGCTGGCTCTAGTGGTCCTAGTTGTTCAGGTTTTTTTGTCTGTTGGCCTCCGTCAAATGTTGGAAAATTGCTGTTTTGCAGTCTTCATGTCGATTGTTGGTTTTAATTCCCTTCTGTTCTTGTTTTTTATTTGTAGGATTAATTCTTTTATGTGTTTTTTTTTTCTTCGGGAGTTGTCTTTCCATTTCTATTCTTTTCAGGATTTCTTCATTTCCTTGTAGCCTGTGAATCTTCTGATTTCTTGTTGTATTGTCTCCGCTAATTCTTGTAGGTGTCTTTTTGCCCCTTTGGCTGTTTCCTCTTCTGTTGCTTGGTTATTTCTTTCTGTGACATTTTGTTGTGGTGGCCTGCTTTCATCTTGTTTGGGATCTGTGGTGGTGGTGGGGTGTAGTTCTTGCTTGTGTTGGGAGCTGGTGGTGTGTTTTCTTGTTTGCTGTAGGAGGGGGTGACTACATTTTCTTCTTGTGGGGTGGGGTGATTTATATTTTTGTTGGAGGGTCATTATTTTGTTATTTTTCTTTTTGTTATGGTCTTCTTTCTCCGGGCAGTATACCTCACTTGCGGTCTGGTGCAGTTTTCATTTTCTGTTGCTGTTGGAGTTTGGTGGGTTTTTGTCCTAAGGCCAAGGTCAGTTTTTTATCTGGTGTGCCTGCAAGTTCCTGCCCCCGTGTGGGGTTTTGCTATGCCTTTTGTATGCCCAACTGTGGACGAGCACTGATGGGAGGTGAGGTGTCTGTCTTGTTTGTTTTTTTTGTTCAGATGCTGCTGGTTTTCCGTCCCTTGACACGCCACTTGTTGTTGTTTGTTGTTTTTTTAAATTCTCTGTATGGTGTGAATTTTTTTTTTGTTTCTAATTTGATGATTTTTTTTAAGTGTTCGTCCTAAATATGGGGTATCCTTTTACCACAAATTTTGTTTCAAGGAGTATTTTTTTCTGTATTTGTGTGCGTGTCCTAAAGTTGTTTTTATTGTGCTGTTTCCTCTTTGTCAATAAACTGTCTGTGTTGATGGTGTCTTAGTGTTAATATGACACCGTTCTGAATTTTTAAATTTGTAATGTTGCTTTTTTATGAGACCCGCTAGCAGAGCTCCTATCCCTTTCTATCGGGCGAGTTGATCAACTTCCTCCCCCATTTGTGTGACTATAAGTTTTTCTCTCAAATTTTGGCGTTGGTTTGCCATGTATCCTTCTAATGCCTGTTTTTAGCTTTGTTGGGTCATTTTGCAGGGTGCATAGTGGTTTGGTCTCACCATTTAGCGAGCTTTATTTACTCTGGTTCCATGTTTTTAAAGCAAAATCGAATACTATTTTAAAATTTTTCTATCTAATATGACTGGTCTTATAGCACTGGTCTTGTCTTGGTGGAGTAGTAAAATCCGCTCAACTGTTTATATAATGGAATGCAAATGATGAGGATGATCAAAATGTCTCTGTCCGGTTGATCTGCAGCGTCTGACTTGGAAAATGAAAAATAGAAAATGGAAAAAAGGGTGGGTTTTCAAACCTATATATAGCAACAACACAGAAAGTCACGGATGTCACGCAACATGGCGGATAAGTCCTATCCGATTGGCTGAATGGTTTTCCATTCAATGAACATGACTTCTTTCGTTAAATTGAACTAAAAGTCCCCCAATTTTGAATTACATCTGCTCTTTTTGTTTTTGTTGTTGTTGGGAGAATGTTCAACAGTAACAAGAAATAGTTCACATCACTATCGTTCCCCCACACTAATATAATATGGTAGTAGTTTAATCAGTTTGGTAATCTTCGCTCACTACACTGTTGGTCTGTAGTCTCAAAACTCCACCCACGCATCCACTTAATGGGGGTGGGTTTGGGTGGTCTTCAAAAATTTTAAATTTAAAATAAGATAGGGCGATAGGTCGGGATCTAAAATTCTAACCATCTCATTAATTCATTTGGATATTATGTCACATGTTTCTGATAAAGATAACTTATGTTCGTTAACCAGTGGAGGTAGCAAAAAAGGGAAATTATGTCTTTGTTAGTTACATGTTTTGTTATGTTATCTTTTTCCCACAATCTCAAATCACTGATAACGACCAGGGGGGGAGATCAAGATGTACAGCCACAGAGGTAGAGAAAGGGGAAATTGTAATAAGTAAGTACCTCAAGGGGGGAGCACCCCATACATTTACTGTTAAGATTTTAGTAATAAAATAGCAAGACTTGGACTAGTAGGGTCAAATAAAAACCATTCAAGTGAGGTGTGTTGTATGGTGCTGTTGTAAGAGGAGAGGTGTGTGATATTGAACTCTTTGGACGCAGGTTATTTAGAAATGCTGGTGGTCCTAAAGGACCTTTTTGATCTTTTTTAATATTGGGGGCGCGCTCTCCGCGGATACGTCTGGCCAGCTGGATGTCTTTTTCATAATTGTCACACGCTTGGCGTGGATGGCGCCAGGTTGGTGTCCTCAAACAGACCACGGGTAGCCTCGCTAGCCTCCTGCGCCCTAACAGCTGAACTCTGGAATGGGTCGGTCTTGAAGTCTTGAGCGATTTCTCGGACCAAAAAAGCTGGAATGGCGCTTGCGGATGAGTAGCTCAGTCTCTTCCCGGTACCGACGGATTTTCGGAGAAGGGCGGTGCCGGGCCTGTAAGATGGGCTTCTTTACACCACCGGGGGCTGGTGCCGATTTTCAGCGGCTTTGGTAGAGCTGTTTGCGTGGGGCCTGCCTCCGTAGATTTTGGAGCAGTCTGCTTTGTAGAGCCATCTTTTGCTAGAAATTAGTTGTATAAAAGCTACATGGAAAAAATCGCATAAATACGAGACGATGGGGCACGCCGTTGGAAGAAAGTACTCTTTATCTTCTGATTGGCTGCGCTCTTTGCGAACAACATAAAAAACAAGACATGACATTTCATGTAATATTAGCTCATATGATGTTGCGGGAAAAGAGAAGGAAAGAATGAGGAAAGACAAGAAAGAGTAGTCTTTTATTCACTAGATCTATCTTATCCTAACTTATCTATCCTATTCTATCTATCTATCAAAATCTATTCTATGTTGCTCCTTTTTGGCTGTCCTAAAATGACTGGTTGATTATTGACGTGGTATGTATGTGATGTTGTATGGTCCCGAAGGACTTTTAGTCAAGACTTTTTTTTTTGTCCACTTACTGAGGCACCGGAAATCGAGTTGGAAATCTATGTACTTCGTTCTGATTGGCTCTAAGACAGGGGCAAGCCTATCTTATTATTTTTTGTTGCTCCTCTGCTCTGTGAGCTCTTATACAAACCCAAGCGTACCTGGGTTCAAACCCACGGTTGGCAAGTTTACAAAATTTTGGGACCGTCAGAACATATAAGTGGTGCCTGAAAATCAACGACCCCATTTTACTGGTTCTTCTTTGTCGTCACACTGCTCCGATTTGCTGCCCCGTGTCGTGTTTTCTGTTTTTGTCTTGCGCTGTTCTGGTGGCTTGTGATTGTTATCTTTGCTCTTTCACAGGATTCTGATACGCCATCTAACCATCTTTTTCCCTGGTCTTCCTCTTGCCTTCTTTCCGATGTTCTGTTGTAGAAGACTCTGTATACTGTGGAGTTTGGACACTTCATTCTTTGTTTATCTATGTAATTCAAGCACGGTTTTGTGCCAACTTTCTTTCTTATGCTGATGTTGGTGATTCTGCTGGGTATTCAAAACATTTCGATTTATGTTGGTCTTTTCCTTTGTTTGTTGGTACTTTCAGAGCAATCATTTCACATAGTTATTTTTTTTCTGCCTTGCTCAATGTCCATGTTTGGCTCTGGTAACAAAGTAGGTATAAAAATACTGTTTAGCTGCCTGTGAAATTTTGGGTTCCTTAACAATGGGGCTGGGTGGTAGTTACAGCATTTGCTTTTGCTCTATCTAGTCTTCTGAATATGCTTCCCAAGTATTTGAATTCTTTCACTTGGTTTATTTTGTTAAATTTACATGGATGTCAGATTATTTTGTTTTCTTCCCCCTATTCATTATTTCTGTTTAGTGTTGTTGATTTCATTCATGTTTTACACAATTTTTTTCAAAGGGGTCAATATGATGTTGTAGATCTTTTCATTTTGATGTATCCTGATCACTGATGTACCTGATTAACTGCAAACAACAGTTCATTTATTTCATCATTATCTGTTTGACTCAGTTTTTATCATATATGCAATAAAGAGTAGCGAGAGGTGAGAGGACACAACCTTGTCAACACCTAATTAAAGGAGAACCAATTAGTCATTCCCTTTTTTGATCTTATTCTCTGGCTATCTGCTGGACGCCATATTCTTCGGATCTTCTATAGTTTCACCTGTTTCTCTATCAAATGCCTTTCTTGGTCTATAAATATAATTGTTTTACTTTGATTGTATTCAATTGTTTGTTTCAGATCTGTTTTAGTGTAAATATTGCGTTTTGTGCAGCTCTTTCCCCTCTAAACCTAAACTGGCTATTGCTTAACTGGGGCTCTAATATATCTCTCCTCTGCTCTTGCTCCCAAAATTTTGCAAACATTTTTCCTATATGGCTCAAAAGTATGTTTGACACTCTCTTTGTTCTTCATATTGGGACTATAATAACTCTCCCAAATCATCTGGAGCCTCCCCGGCTTGTCTTTGATATTACTGTGTTTGTGCCCGTAAAAGATATATTCCGATGTGGACAGAAAAAAGAAAGAGCACAATCGCAACCCCAAAGAACCATCATTTTTATAGTAAAAACGAAACAAACTGTTGCCCTTTTAATATTGTTCTCTTTTTTTCATCACAAACAATAAGAAACATCCAGAAAAATTTTCATTCATCCCGGTAACTTGTAAAAGTAAAACTCTTGTGGAAATGAAGAAATTGTTTGGGAATATGTGGTTGTCCTGAAAGGACAGTGATGATGGGTTGGTTGGTTGGTAAATTTAGCTTCTTGGGCCTTTTGATTCTTGGCGAGCACGCCTGGATGTTGGGCAGGACACCGCCTTGAGCGATGGTCACACCGGACAGAAGCTTGTTCAACTCCTCGTCATTGGGATGGCCAACCGGGGAAAGACGGGGATGATTCTGCTTTTTGTTATCTCTTGCGCGTTGCCAACTCGAGCACCTCAGCTGCAAGATATTCTAGAACTGCGGCTAGGTACCTGGGGGCGCCAGCACCAACGTTCGCGTGGTTGCCTTTCAGCAAACGAGTGGATCGACCACAGGGAACTGGAGTCCGGCCCTGGGTGAGCGAGACTTGGACTTGCCTTTAACTTTCCGCCTTCCACGTCCAGCATGATTAAAAGTTAGTTAGCTGGTATTCCAAAATAAAAACGCAAACAGACTACAAACGTTGAATATGAAAAACACACGCGAGTACTTGCCTTAAATCCCAACTTTCGCGAAGTCGAGCGCATTGTTAAAACAGTGTAACTAGCAGCCTGCCGATTGGCTAGAATCTTTTCGTCCTCGCCGTTTTTACCACTGCTGTCATATATAAACAGTTGAGCGGGTCCCAGAACACCAGCAAACAACATAGACACCCCATCCAAAAAAGCAACCCACGCAAAACCCCAACATTAAAGGCAGCTCACCACATCGAAACAGAAATCAGATGAAGAAACACCCCATCTTGGATGGACAAGAACAGAAGGTGAAAATCCACTTTTACAAGAATCAGTCCAAGACAGGCCAAGAACTACCGCAAGTATGAATGAAAGAAAAAGGTGCTAAGAAGCCGGCAAAGCAAAGGGTGTACGCCTGGTGAAAGAAGAAGCGCAGGAGAAAGGAAAACACAGCATCTCATTTTTCAAAGTGTTGAAGCAGGTTCCCGATACTGGTATCTCATCCAAAGGGATTCAATCGAACTCGTTTGTGAACGATCTTCGAGCGAATCTCCAGAGAGCTGGCGCCTGGCCACTACACAAACGTAGTACCATCACTTCGGAGATCCCGACCGCTGTTCGCCTGTGCGCCCGGTGAGCTCGCCAAACAGCCGTTAGCGAAGGTACCAAAACTGTACAAAATACCCCCAGCAGTGAAACCTTTCAACACAACAACACTACCGGCCCTTTTCAGGGCCTCTGCATATTCCTATTAACATAATTCGTCTTGCGCAGAGTTGATAAAACACATGCACACATTCAATGTTATTTAGATGTTACATACATAAAAAACAGTTACGCTCATAAAAGGGAAAAGTTCCTCACACCCAAAAAAAAACCCCACTAGAATCAAAAGACAGTGGAAGGTAGTGCCTTCAAAGTGGCTTATTTATTTATTTTTTTAAAAGACATACAAAATGTGGTTCCTCTTCCACCCAAACGTATGCAATTAAAATCCACAGTGCAGGGCGCTCTTGATATGTCACTAAAATATCAAAAAAAACTAAACAGTTTGGATACTAAGAAAACCGCTTTCGCATAACGAAAGTGAATTTTGAAAAAAAAGGGGAAAAAAAATCACAACACTTGTTCCCAAGCGGTCACCCATCTAAATACTAACACGCCGACGTTTTTGACCGTGATCGGACGAGAACCGGTATTTTCAACGTGGTATGGCCGTAGACAAAGTAGTGTTCTACGTATAGGTACTATAGTTAGTACTATGCCTATTCTATTTTAGTGTATGGTGCCTTCATTTTACTCAGTAGACAAACCATACTGCAGGCATCAATCACACACAACCCTTTTTTAACACAAGAGCAGCAAAGCGGGGTATCTATTTGTATTTGGTTTGTAACACATGCATTAACACAAACTCATTGTGAACCGTTTAGGAATGCTAATTGGGATAATTTGGGGCCTGAAAGGCTTGATGTAAATCAAGGTTGTTGTTTAACCTCCGAAACCGTGGTGTACGTCCCTGACGCTTGAGGCGTACGCATCCATAGCGTGACCGTCTTCCTCTTCGTGCTTTGTGGTGACTGCGTCACGAATGGCGTTTCAGAAACCCTTGGGGAACACCTCGGTTTCTTCGTAGATGAGACAGAGATTCTCTTGACACCACCTCTGCGTGCAAGACGACGAATAGCGGTTTCGGTGATACCCTGGATGTTATCACGCAAAACTTGATGACGCTTAGCTCCTCCCCTTTTCCCAAATCCTTACCTCCTTTCCATCAGACATGTTTATCTTTAACGATATTTTCGCAATTGTTTGTTTGTTTGGTGGTGGGTTAAGCCTCTATGTGGAGGCACTCCTTTCAACCTAAGACATATGTCTCTTGGTTATATCAAGGCTATTGGGCCCTTTTTTTTGTGTGGCCAGTGGCCTGGGACTTTCCTGGTGTGGACTGTGTTTTTATCTGTGATTGTCTTAAAAAGGACATTGTTTTTTTGCTAGAATTGTCTTGGTCAGTTTGTCCTAATAAGGACATTTGGTCTTGGTGTTTGTCCTAATAAGGACATTTGTCTTGGTCAGTTTGTCCTAATTAAGGACATTTGTCTTTATCAGTTTGTCCTAATAAGGACATTTGGTCTTGTCTCTTGTCCTAATAGGACATTTTGGGCTTAGTCTGTGTATCTTGTTCTGCTCGTTTCTGTCGGATCCCGGCTGGCGTCTACATAGAGATGTGATCTAGTAATTGGTGGCAGTGTTTTTATAATAGACTAAGACCAGTGCTTCTATTCTAACTATTTTGGTTTTAACACTTAGAAAACTATTTATATTCCTAAAACCTCCCCCGGGACCCTAACCGCCCTAATACACCCTCCCCCCAACCACACCCATCCCCCTCCAAACCCTAAGAGCCCTCCCCCGCCCGTTTTGACCCATACTCCTCCCTCTCCCCGTCTTGTCTAGTTTCCCCAGTGTGGTATGATCTGGCTGAGAAGCACCCTGGCCCTGATAAGGACCGATCACCCAGTTGTTTGTCCCTTTAATTTGGGGGATGGGGCCTCTTGTAGTTGTCTTGTCCCACTTGTTCTTTGGACCATCTTCAGGGTTTCTTGAGGATGTTGGGCTGTGTTCTCCCTAAAATGGGATTTTTGTCGGTTGCCTGATAAGGCATTTGTGTTTATCTGGCTTGTGTGATTTTTATATTTCATCTTGGGTCTTGTTATGTATTGTTTGACCAGCTGTTGTGTTTCTCGAGGGGCGTCATGTCCCAGCATATGTCCTATATGCCATTGTATATTTCTGTCTTTAAAGTGTTGCTCTAGTTGTGTTCTGTGTTGCTGATATTTCTGGCAGTGTAGTAGAAAGTGTTTACTGTGTTTTCCCCTATTGCTCGCATATAGGTTCAACAGGCTAAAATTCTTTGCCCAGTTTCAGACTGCAGTTTTCTGTTAACAGGATTTTTAGCTCATCCTGGATTTGGGTCTTTCTTGCTGGGTTTCAGTAGATGTCGAGTCTCCCTTTGAGCGGGTTCAGGCTCTGCCCATTCATTGTTTATTTTATTGGTTATTTATGCTTTGATCTCTGGTCCAACCCATCTTGGTTTTCTCTGGGCTGCTTCTACCTTTATTTGCTTCTTTTCTGCTTGTTCATTTCCAACTATGAACATTGATGGAATCCACATGATGTTTGTGAATCCCATATGGTGTAGTCTTGTGTGTATTTGTATTGCTTCTACGATGTCCGGTCTTTGCCATCATGGGGATTTTAAAATGGTCTGCACAGGATAATGAGTCTGTGGGGCCGTGATCTTCTGGGGGGTATTCTGTAGCAATTTCAGTTAGAAAAGCCTTAGCTCTGCCGTGAATATGATTGTGATTTGGCAGTCTATCGTTTTATTCCCATTTGGGAACAATCCCCATACCCAGTTGTTCGTCCGTCCCTTGGATCCATCTGTGAAGATCTGGGCATCTTTTTTAAAATGTTTTTGATGTATTTGTTGCAGTGGACTTTGTTTCATGGTTCTGTCTTCCTTTTTCCTTTGGATGTTAAAAATGTCTGTTTGTGGTGTGATGAAGCTCCCATGTGGGATTACTGCTGTATGCAGTTTTCTTTTATTCACTAGTTTCTTGAGGAGAGGGACCTGCGCTCAATTTGTTTTTCCACCCCTGTTCTGTATTGTGGTAGAGACTTTTCTTCTGACTGTCTTCTGTGTTGGTATGCTGCGTGTGCTGGGTGTTGTGTGTCATTGCCCATCTTGGCCAGTAGTTGAGCCTGAGTTCTTTCTTCTTAGGCTAGGGATAACACCTAAGGTCTTCTACGGGTTCAGAGGGGGATCCTTTCATTTGGCCTCCCTATAGTAGCAGGCTCTGCTTAATACTATCAACTTGGCTTGGGTTTGTTGGTGCCGTTGGCTCGTCACAAATGCGTAGTCAATTTCCCTCTGATAAACGCCTTTGAAGGTAATCATTGTGTTGGTTGAACCATCCATTCCCTGATATATCGTGGCATGTTACTCTGACATCTATTGGGTTTTTGGGAGGCAATGTCTCATGCCATGAGCCTTGATCATATCAAGCCTAGGGAAACCCAGTAGCTTTGTTGATTGTATTTTTTCCATTGATTTTGATGTCAGCTTTTTTCCTATTGCCCCCCAAGATTATCCCTACTTTTTGTTGTTAATTTTAAGCCCCACTCCCCATCCATTTAATTACTTTATCTAACTGTCGAACCCCCTTATTAAGTAATTGTGTTTCTGCCGTTGCCATATTGCTCATCATCTGAAACTGGGGAAAGACTTGTTTTCATGTTTTTAAATTCATCCCAAATATTTTCCTTATTATGCAAAAATTGTGGGTGATATTACAGATCCTGGGGATGCCATTTTCTTGTTCGTGTGTTGATGATGTTTCGTTATTTATTGTGACTGTGAAGTATCTGTCCTGCATGAAATTTGTATGTATCTGTAAGCCCTTCCTGTTTTATTTTTTTGATTTTTAGAGTGCACCTTTCTCCAGCATTCATCATATGCTCTGGCCACATCCAGGAAAACAGCAAGAGTTTTCCCTTTTTGTCGAACCCGGGACCTCGTGTTCAGGGTTTGATAAGCTGTCTAAATGTCTTTCCTTCTGAAGCCTGCTGTGTGGCTTTCAGGTTGTGTTTGTTCATGTGAAATGTGATTCGTTTTTGATAATTGTTTTAGTATTTCCTAGGTGTGATGAGGGGATTAGGCCTGTAGGGGTTGGCATCCTTCAGTCTTTATCAGGCAAGTAATGGGGTGATGGTATTTTTTTCCATACATTTGGTATTATTCCCCCGACCAGACGGGTTGAACAGCTTGCTATAATCCTATCACATTGGGAGGCCCTTTTGAGGATGGATAGCCTCAAAAATTCTGGACCGGATGCTGTGTTGGTTTTTCCCTAGTGCTCTATTTATTTCTTTGTGTGATGTCTGCGTTGATGTATGTGTTTTTTTCATCTTGACTTGTTATTCTAGTTCTCCGTGTTTGTTGTTTCTTTAATTTCCTCTATGGTCATGTTGGTTTTGGGGTAACTTGGGGAATTGGCCAGTGCATTGGCTTTTCTTTGTCCGTTGTTCGGTACTTCCCTCTTAGTGTTGGTATGTTGGTTTTTTGTCTGTTTCCACCTTGAGGCAGTTCAGCTTTATTCCCGACTGTTGTTGCTGATGTTCTAAAGCTATTGTCTCGCGAAACTTCTCAGTGGACTTCTTTTGCTTTGAATATAATTTTTTGCATTCATTTCTAAGTTGTCTGTATTTTTTTAGGTTTTCCTCTGTTTTGTCTTTCTTGCTCTTTTCCAGAGCCCTGTTTTTCTTTAACTTTTTCTACATTTGTTTTCCACAGGGCACTGGGTTTTTATCTTGTTTTTCTGGGCTTTCAGCTGTATTTTTATATAGTGGCATGTTTTTTTTTGGTATGTTTTGGTTGCTATTTTAAGTATTTCTGTTTTAGTGTTTCTCATATGGTCCCCATTTGTTCTATTTATTTTCTGATGTCAATGTCATTGGGTTTTGGCGAATTGTTCAGTTTTCTTTTTGTATTTAAAATAGGTTTGGTGTTTGTTTTTAATGTTGAATGTTGTTCTGAGGTTTATTTCGATTGGGAGGTGGTCGGTTAGTCTCCTCAGAGTCCCCCAACGGGTCTGTGAGTTTGGGGTGATGAGTGAGGTCATTTCAGAATCTTCTCCATTGCCATTGGATTGATTCTGGTAATCGACCCATCATTAGGATAACAGGTTGTTGTCTTCCGGGAAATTCAGGACCATTTCCTGCCACCCTGATCTGTTGCATCCCAAGCTTGGTGGTGGGCTATCTCACCTATTATTGATCTGTTTGTTATTCTGTCTGAAGTGTTTATGTCTTCATTGGTGTAGTTTCCTTTGGTTATAAAAGTTTGTTTTTCCCTTAAAATCGTCTATTTTATTAATCCTCTATGTTTTCTGATTGAATATTTCCCAGTCATTTAAATTTTAAAGTCTTGTCTAACATGGCACCCTCCCTGGGCCTGGCTCTATCATTTCTAAATGTAAATTTTATCCCGCATACTTAAGCCCTGGTCTTCTAAAAGGGTTTCTGCATCATTATTGGGTTTTGGTCTTTGTATTTTCTATCATGAAGCTAGGTTCAGTCTGGCCCCCCCCGCAGTTCCATTGTATTAATTTAATATTTTTTTTATTCATTTTGTTACATATTTTACTTTGGTGTTTTGTGTCAGTGACTAGTCTAGATGTGGTGTTTCTTGGACTGGTTAGTGGTCCTAGTTGATTCAGGTTTTTTTGTCTGTTGGCCTCCGTCAATGTTGGAATTGCTGTTTTTATTCTTGATGTCAGTGTTGGTTTTAATTTCCATTCTGTGTCTTGTTTTTATTTGTAGGATTAATTCTTTTGTGTTGTTTTTCTTGCTGAGGTTTCTTTCCATTTTTATTCTTTTCAGGATTTCTTCATTTCTCTCTTGAGCTCTTTAATCTTCTGATTTCTTGTTGTATTGTCTCCGCTAATTCTTGAGTGTCTTTTGTTTTCTCTTTAGGCTGTTTTCCTCTTCTGTTTTAGTTATTTCTTTCTGTGACATTTTTTTTGTGGGGGCCTGCTTTCATCTTGTTTGGTATCTTTAGGTGGGGGTTTGGGGAGTCTTTTTGTGTTAGGCTGGTGGTGTGTATTTCTTCTTGTTTTTTCTGTAGGAGGTGGTGACTATGCATTTTCTTGCTTGGTAGTTGGTGGTGATTTATGATACCCTTTTTTGGAGGGTCATTATTTTGATTATTGTTTCTTTTTATGGTCTTTTCCCGTACTCCGGCAGCCAAGGTACCTCCACTATGCGGTCCTGTACAGTTGCACATTTTCTGTTTCTGTTGGCAGTTTGGTAGTTGTTGTCCTGTAAGGCCAAGGTACAGTTTTTCATCTGTGTGCCCCTGCCAGTACCTGCACCGTGTGGGGTTTTTCATATCCTGGCCAAAAAGCTGGGCCCGGAGCACTGCATGGGCCCAGGTATGTAGGTGTCTGTCTTGTATTGTTTTTTTTGTATGTAGATGCTGCTGGGTTTTCCGTCCCTTTGGTGACTACCGCCACTACTGTTGTTGTTTTTTGTTTTTTTTAAATTCTCTGTATGCGTGTGAATTTTTATTTTTGTTTTCTAATTTGATGATGTTGTTTAAGTGTTCGTCCTGTAAATATGGTGGTACTCCTTTTACCACAAATGTTGTTTTCAAGGATATTTTTATCTGTATTTGTGTGCCGTGTCCTAAAGTTGTTTTGTATGTGTGCTGTTTCCTCACTTTGTCAATAAACTGTCTGAGTTGATGGTGTCCAAATGTTTATGACACCGTGTCTGAATTTAATGTGGTGTAATGTTGCTTGTTTTATGAGACCCGCTTGAGAGCTCCTATCTTCTATCGGGGAGCGAGTTGATGCTAATTCCTCCCCCCATTTGTGTGACTATAAGTTTTTTTCTCATAATTTTGGCGTTTGGGTTTGCCCATGCCTTCCCAATAAGCCTGTTTATTTTAGCTTCGTTGGTCATTGTTACACGGGCAGGGTGCTTAATATGGATTTGGGCATCACATTTGGCGTAGCTTTATTACTACTGGTTCCATGTTTTAAAAGCAAAATCTGAATACTATTTTAAATTTATCTATCTAATATACTGTCTTATAAGCACTGGTCTTTCCTTGTCTTGGTGGAGTAGTAAATACCGCTCAACTGTTTATATAATGGAATGCAAATGATGAGGATGATCAAAATGTCTGTCAGTTGATCTCAGCTCACTGGAAAATGAAAAATAGAAATGGAAAAAAGGATGGATATTTTCGCAAACCTATATATAGCAACAACACATCGAAAGTCGGGTGTCACCCAAAATGGGGGATAAAGTCCTTATCCGATTGGGAATGTTTCTCTATTCAATAGACCGACTTCTGGTGCGTTAGCTGAACTAACGGGCCCCAAGTGCGATTATCTGCTCTTTTTTGTTGTTTGTTGTTGTTGTTGTGGGAGAATGTTTACAAATAACAAGAATACTAGTTCACTCACTATCGTTCCTTCCCACCTAATATAGATATGGTGTAGTTTAATCCCAGTTTGGAAAATCTTCGCTCACTACACTGTTGGTCGTGTCCGTCATAATCTCACCCACGCCAACATTAATGGGTGTGGGTTTTGGGGGGTCCTTCAATTTAAAATTTCTTAATAAGATAGGTCGATAGGTCGGGGTCTAAAGTTCTAACCATCTCTAATTCATTTGGAATATTATGTCACATGTTTACTGATAAAGCATAATTTTATGTTCGTTCCAGTGGAGGTAGCAAGAAGGAAAATTTTGTCTTTTTAGTTACATGTTCGTTATGTTATCTGTGTCCACAATCTCAAATCCCCTGATAACGGACAACAGGCGGGGGAGAATCAAGATGTACAGCCACAGAGGTAGGTAAAGGGTGGGAATTGTAATAAATAATTTCCTCAGGAGGGGCACACACACATTTACTGTTAAGATTTTAGTAATAGTAGCAAACTTGTTAATAGGTCAAATAAAACCCTTCAAGTGAGGGGTGTTGTATGGTGCTGTTGTAAGAGGAGAGGTGTGTGATATTGAACTCTTGTGAACGACGCATGAGTTAATTGAAAAAGCTGGGTCCCAAAAGGACCTTTTGATCTTTGTAATATTGGTTTGGTGCACCTTCCGCGGATACGTCTGGCCAGCTGGATGTCTTTTGGGATAATTGTCCCCGCTTGGCGTGGATGGCGTGAGGTTGGTGTCCTCAAACAGACCAACGAGGGAAACCTCCTAGCCCCCTGCAGGGCCAAACAACTGAACTCTGGAATCCAGATCGGTCTTGAAGTCTTGGAGCGATTTCTCGGACCAAACGCTGGAATGGCAGGCTTGCGGATGAGTGCTCAGTGCTCTTCTGTAACGACGGATCTCTCGAAGCGACGGTTGCCCGGGGCCCGTAACGATGCTTTGTCACCCCGGTGGCTGGTGCCGATTTCTAGCGCCCTTGGCAGCTGTTTGCGTGGGCCTTGCCTCCGGTAGATTTCGGGCAGTCTGTGTACGAGCCATCTTTGCTTTGTAAAAGAATTGGGTTTTTAAAAGCAGCACATGGAAAAAAGCGCATTTAAAAACGAGACGAATTTTGGGACGCCGATTGGAAGAAGTACTCGCTATCTTCTGATTGGCTGCGGGCTGGCAGCTACTGCGAACAACATAACAAACAACAAAGACATGACATTTCATGTCTCCTTGTGATGTTGCAGGAACTGGGGAAGGAAAGAGGGAAAGAAAGACAAAAGAAGGCCGTCATTCATTCACTAGATCTATCTATCCTAACCCTTATCCCATCCCATTCTATCTATCTATCAAAATCTAATTAACTATAATTGCTCGCTTGGGACTGTCCTAAAAATGACTGTCTGTTGATTATTGTGGTATGTTGTAGTATGTATGTAGTCCTGAGAAGGACTTTTAGTGCCAAAGACTTGTTTTGTCCTACTTTATACGAGGCACCGGAAATCGCAGATTGGAAGAAAGTCTAATTTCTTCTTCTGATTGGCTACTAAGACAGGACAAGCCTATCTATTATTATTTATTAGATGCTTGCTCCTCTGCTCTGTGAGCGTCTGTAGCCACAAAACCCCCGTGCCTGGGTTTAAACCACACGGTTGAAGGGTTTTAACCCAAAGGCACCGTGCAGAAAGCATATAATGGTGCCTAGAAAATCAGACTCATTTTACTGTGGTTCTTCTTTTGCGTCACACTGCTACCGGGTCGTGCCCAGTGTCGTGTTTTCTGTTTTTGTCTTGCGCTGTTCTGGTGGCTTGTGTGATTGTTATCTTTGCTCTTTCACAGGATTCTGATACGCCATCTAACCATCTTTTCCGTGGTCTTCCTCTTGCCTTCTTTCCGATGTTCTGTTGTAGAAGACTCTGCATACTGTGAGTTGACACTTCATTCTTGTTTATCTATGTAATTCAAGCACGGTTTTGTGCCACTTTCTTTCTTATGCTGATGTTGGTGATTCTGCTGGGTATTCAAAACATTTCGATGTTGATGTTGGTCTTTTCTTGTGTTTTTGGGTAACTTTTCCAGGAAATGCATTTCACATGTAGTTATTTTTTTGACTCCCTTTGCTCAATGTCCATGTTTGGCTCTGGTAACACAAAGTTGGTATAAAAATGCTGTTGCTTAGCTGCCTGTGAAATTTTTGGGTGCCTTAACAATGGCTAAGCTGGTAGGTTACGCATTTGCTTTTTGCTCTATCTAGTCTTCTGTGAATATGCTTCATAAGTATTTGAATTCTTTCACTTGGTTTATTTAGTCCCTTGACATGGATGTCTAGATTATTATGTTTTTCCCATATTCATTATTTCTGTTTTAGTGTTGTTGATTTTCAGTCATTTTTACAATTTTTGTTCAAGGTGTCAATATGATGTTGTAGATCTTGTTCATTTTGATGTATCCTGATACACTGATGTACACTGATCAACTGCAAACAGCAGTTCATTTATTTCATCATTATCTGAATTTGACTCGAGTTATTTTATCATTACAATAAAAAAAGTAGAGAGAGGAGGACCAACCTTTCTAACACCTGATGTAATGGAGAACCCGTCGGGCATTCCTTTTGTTGTTCTTACTGTACTCGCTATCTGCTGGACCCATATTCTTCAAGGATCTTCCATAGTTTCACCTTTTACTTTAAAAATGCCCTTTTTTGGCCCCAAAAAATTAGTTGTTTACTTTGTTGTATTCAATTGTTTGTTTGCAGATCTGTCTTAGTTAAATATTTTTGTGGCTTTTCCCCTCAAACCCAAAACTGGCTTTTTAAACTGGGGTCTTTTTTTCTCTGTTTCGCCCCAATATTTTTTAAAACTTTTTTCCTTTTTCTAAAAGGGTTTTTTGAATTTTTTTTGTTCTTATATTGGGTTAATGCTCTTAATCATCGGGAGCCTCTCTGTTTTGATATTCTGCTTTCCCTTAAAGTTTTCTGAGGCCCAAAGAAGAAAAAAAAAGGGAAAACGCCCCCTAGAACCTCATTGTTATAGAAAAAACGAAACAAGCGGGCCCTTTTAAATTTTTTCCCTTTTTTTTTTGCATCCAAAAATGAAAATCCAATAAAAATTTTAAATTCTCGGTAAAAAAAAGTAAAACCTTTTTTTTGGGGTAAAAAATTTTTAATTTGAATTTGATTTTTGCCCAAAAAGGGGGTGGGGTTGGTTGGGGAATTGGCTTTCCGGGGGCCTTTGGGGTTTTTCTTGGGCGTCACCTGATTTGCAGGACACCCCCTTTGGCATGGTCCCCGGAAAAGGTTTTGTTCAACCCCTTCTTTGCGGATCCCAACGGGAGTGACGGGGATGTTCTTCTTCTTTTATCTCTTTCGGGGTTGAGCCAACTCGAGCACCTCAGCTGCAAGATATTCTGAACTGCGGCTTTAAACTGGGGCGCCCAAACCCACGTTCAGCGTAGTTTCCCTTTTTAGCAAAGATGGGTAAAACGGGGCGGATCCGCCCGGGTGAGCGAGACACTTGCTTTTCCTGCCCCCGTCCGACATGATTTAGTTGGGCTGGGGTTTCCCAAAAAAAAAGCAAAAGACTAAAAAATTGAAAATGAAAAAAACCCCATAAGCCCAAAAAACCCCCAAATTTGCGGGGAGACCGTTGGGCCCAAAACGGGGTAACTGCAACCTGGATTCGAAACTTTCTCCTCGCCTTTTACCCTGCGTCTATTAAACAGGAATTTTCCCCAAAAAAAAAAATTGAACCCATACCAAAAAAAGCAACCACCAAAGGGCCAACAACCCCCATTAAAGGGCTTTCCACCCATCAGGAAAAGAATCGTGGAAAAACACCCCCATCTTAAGGCAAAACCG
>JADZMA010000550.1:0-33153 GCA_020796225.1 Arion vulgaris | reverse complement strand
TGCCACCGGGTTTTACCCCTTTGGCTCGGCCCCTTCCCGAAATGCCCGCCACCGCGAGAGTCTGCCCACGAACCCGTAGCCCCACAACAATCCTGGAGTCTCTGGAAAACTCACTCGTGACAAGGGCCGCGGTCGGATTCGAACCAACGACTTTCGACTCGCAAGGCAAAGAGCTTAACCACTCAGCCACAGAGACCCCCAAATAAAATAATTCATTTGTTCAACATAAATCAATCAATTGATCAGTAAGTAATCAAAAGTTATTTGTCATATATATATATATATATTTTTCTTGTTCCTTTATACATTACATAGGGCCTGCAAGTAATTTCTCCACACTGCTCTGTCCTGGGTAACTCGCTCAATATATTCTTCTTGTACTGTTATACATGACATATGAGCCTGCAAGTAATTTCTCTATACTGATCAGTCCTGGGCAGCTTGATCAATCTCTTCCATGAAATTGAGATTGATATTTCTACCTCTCTCAGCAAAGCTCGTTTCAGGGTTTCTCTAGGCCGTCCTCTCTTTCT
Source organism: Arion vulgaris (assembly GCA_020796225.1). NCBI lineage: Eukaryota > Metazoa > Mollusca > Gastropoda > Stylommatophora > Arionidae > Arion > Arion vulgaris. The sequence goes on along the minus strand of JADZMA010000550.1, from coordinate 32,620 downwards.
TGAACCCTTTGTCTCCCACTTCAATGCCTGCTTGAGTATTCTTTAATAATTTCTTCTCAAGGTATGTCCAACATATCTTCTTCTTCTTATAACAGTTGTTACTAGTGGTTGACCAGACATTCTCTGATTTCATGACTTGTCCTGAATTCGTCCCATTTTATGTTCATCATTTTTCGCAGACATCTACTTTCAATGATAGGGCAAATGACGCCAATTTTAAGATGCAAACACGTCACCATGAACACAAAAAGAGCAATGCAAAATATGTGCAAAAACAAAGTATTGAAATTAGTCACAATAGTTACTGCTATGGTCTACTGGTGTTCTTGGTAAACTAGAAAGAACACATGAAATATTCATTATAGCAGATGTTGGAAATATCCACCTTGGGAATCAAGATATGTCTGTACGCGTTTCTTCATATCAAATCTACTAATTAACCCGGCTCCGAACGGGTGAAAGTTGTTATTAATCCTTGAAGAGAAATTGGTTAAGCCTTTCCAAAAGATGTCGTATAATAGCATGAATTGTATTTTTTGATATTTTTTAAGAAGTGGTTTGAATCGGCTACGTCGTCGTTAAACGATTTTAACGGTTTGAGTGGTTCTTGTAATGCTTCACCTCTAATTAAAGTAGCGTCTTTGCATTCTTCCTAATTATTTTAAAATTTCTATGGTGTAGTTTGAAACAAAAAAGTGAAGCCTTAATGACATGAAAATTATACATTCTGCTCAAATCAACGCAAACGAAAACGCAACGCAGACTAATGTTGTATTTTTGTAAATAAGATCGGCATTAGAAAGATAAAAAGAAATCGCGTGTTTATTATACAATTCAAAGGAACGACCTCGCCACAGGCACAAAACGGCGGGAAATCCGTTAGAGAAGTAGAACTTCACTAAATGTCACTGGCTTCACCGCAAGTCGTTCGGACTACAGGTCTCCTAAAAAGATAGTTTGAAACTGAAAGATAAATTTATAACGACATGAGAATTATACAGCTTGCGCAAATCAACGCAAACGCAGACGTCATGTCTAACGCCTGAATTCACAGCGGGTGATCGCAAAGAAGAAGTAAATATCTAAAACGTGAGGGGACATAATCAATTTGACCGAGAAGAAATTTGTCAGTTTTTGTGATTATATCCCTTTGACCATTTGGCAAATGTGATCTCTCTTCAGGTAGAGCACGCGGTAATACTGCGTTAGGAATCGCAAATTGGATTTTATTTATTTTTAAAAACTAATATTGATCCGATTTCGAAACTTTTTCTTTAGCTGATCTAAACTTTTGATAATAACATTTTGCAGAAAAATGGTGAATATTGGATGTAAACTGAGGCCGTGTATACCCGGACACACATTGGACTCTAAGGATTATATATAGAGATTCTTTCTTCAGTTAAAAACACCATTATGGTTTGAGTGAAAAGAATTACCACAGAGGAAACAGGCATTCACTGCACATTGCACCACAATTTACTATGGAACACATTTTTTGATGACGTCATGTACTTTGTTTGTAACATTTGTTCGACATATGAAGTGTTGTGAGATTTTACAAACACCCTGTATATGTAGAATGGTTACAAAATAAAACAAGATTGAAAAAAGGGGGAAGATCGTGTTCATGGGAATGCTAAGAAAAAACTGAAAAATAGTTTGTTCTTGAAGTCTAATTAATGTTAAAGCCAACAGAGTAAAATATGGCACCACGAAAGTATGACACATGCGCCATGGTGCCAGGGACCGTGCTGCTTTGGAGACAAGAGAAGTAGCGTAGCAATCTTGAAGGAACTTTATATGAATTGCTTCTTTCCTCTGAAATGTTTTACATCAGCGGGCTACCCTAGCTTGACTTCACGAGTTGTGAAAGCAATGTTCATATCCTAATTTAAAATGGGAATGTCCGTAGAAAGCTCTTACAGTTGGATGAATTCTAGTCTAATACCTTGTTTCATCCGCAAAGGTCCTTTTTTTTTTAGTGAAGAGGGAACCGTGACACAGTTTTGCTACCACATCTCAGCTCTCTATACAAGATATCCTTAGTGATCCAACATTTCTTCAACGGACACAGGTGAAATATTTGGACTATGTATTTATATACGAAACTTCGCATTCTTCGTTCTTTCTTTTCTCCAATCCTGCTTTGTCTACACATCAGAGTAAGAAGAGATTTCTAGAACGAGCCCTTGTGTGCGCTTCATAATAGTGTCTTTCATCGCCTCTGTTATCTCCGAGGTCCACCGTTTGCGTGGTCGGCCTTTTTGCTTCGTATCCATTGTATCGGAGCAACATTGCTCTTTGAGGTGCACTGTCTATTGGTAATCTGCTTATGTGGCCGAATTTAATTTTTTTGCTTCTTAATGAAGTTCAGTACTGATGTTGTATCCACTTTTGTCCTGATGTCTTCATTTCTCAACCGTTCTCTTCTTGTTACCCTCAGCATTCTGCGTAGACACTTCATTAAGAGGTCAGAAGATGTAAAGCTGAAAAGGGAGGGAAGATTGTCTATACATCTTGACAAACTTAGATAAGATGAACTTAAACGTTAATGAGGAAAAAATTAAAGTGACGATTGGCTATAACTTAAAAGTTTGACATACTGTGTGTCAAACTGTGTGTTTGAAACTGTGTGTTTGAGAGTTTTAAAGAAATATGTGAATATTGCCTATATTTAAAAGTTTAAAAACTCAAGTGAATGTTGAATATAAATAAGCGGGAACAAACAGGAGAAATATTGCAGTTCATATAACCTGGATTCTCCGCCACGAATTCATTCTCATTTTTTAAATTTTGGTTTTTTTTGGCCTAAACCACGGCCTTCTCTATAATGGCCGAAGCGCAGACGGCAATATTGCCATGTGACGTCACAGGCTGAGGCCGTGTATTCTCACAGACTAACTATTGACTGTTACTATTGGGAAACGCTGATCTAGACAATACATCTTGCAGATGTTAGAAACTTGTTGTTGGATGCATGTGTGTATTACAGAAGATGTTTTCTGATGAGTAGCTATAGTTTTTGCTCTCACATACTATTTTAGTTTAATTTTATACAGAATACTTAGATTAATTTTAAATATGATAACTATTGTACTTACATCAGCTTATGGTAGTCTCTCTTCAGTTATCCATGAATAAGTAAGCTACATGTTTGCACAACACCACATCTTGATTAGCACATAAACTAACATCACTTATCAGTAATCCATGAATTAGTCAGTCACAAGTTTGCACATCACCACAGCTTGATTAGCACAGAAACTAAACAGTATTACATAAATATATTTATCTACTACTGAATTTTGCTACTTTCCTTTTTGTGAAGAAGCAGTTTGCTGAACATTGCATTGATCATTCCTTATTTTTCTATAATTGTTGAGGAAAATGTTAGCAAATGTTGGAACCGCGGACAATAAAGTTTTTCTTTTTGAGCTCCGCAGACACATGCAGTACTGTCTAATGAGAATTTTAAGTAGCTAGCAGTTACAATTTGTATGACAATCTCCTTCTGGTTTGTCGTGGCCAAGAACTTATCTTCATATTCAGATGATATCAGCTTTTGAACAACTAGATATGATATGAAGCAGAGAACAGTGAGGTCTTGTGATGGGTCTCAGTCCACCCTATCTATTAAATGTGTGTAGTCTAACCAGGACAGATCAGGTTCAATTTTTGCTGTAATGCCCTTAGCTTGCTGAATAAGTAGGCAACATGAAAGGCACTTTAATCTTCTACACAGTCTGTAGGCAGCAAATCCACTGATGTAGACAAGTACATCCACAGTTCCGTCAGGCACTATGATTTCAGAATTTTCTACATTCACTTCAAACCATGGGTCTCCTTGCTTGGCAGTACTTGTCTCCATCTCATTGTCTGTACTGAACACTGCTAATAAGTCACGAATTGGAATATCACCACATCTCGAGGAGCACATACACAAAACAGAATAAATCCTTAGTTTCTTTTCAGTTTCCAAAATTTGCTGCACAGAAACAAGGTAGTTTGCTCCTGAAAGTTGCCTGTACTCACTGAATCTGGCCTCAAGATTGTCCGTTTGTAGTTTTCCTAACAAGATGTACTCTATGTTCATGATGTTTGTGAATGCATATTTAGTTAAATCTATCATTGCCTTCAATGTGTGAATCAAAGCATGGAATGTTTCCTGGTGAGCTTCCTTCTCTTACTGGTAGATTATGCCATGCTTCCACCCATTTGCATAGCTGTTCCAAATTCAACAAATTAGTTTTATCAGTAGCTGTTATAGGCATGGCAAATGGGTTTCGAAGCTTTGTTCCAATAAATTTATTTTAACATTTATAATGTTCCACCACTGTAGTATTGTATTAATAAAGTTGCAGTACCATCCTCCTGATCACTGAGCCGTAGAGCTGCAACATTATACTCGTTGAACACAGCAAGGGCTAGAGATACCTTCTGCCTATCAAAACTAGATGGAAACAGTGCTTTGTGAGTAATTGCTGGTGCTAATTTGGTAATGTTGTTACATTCTTTATTATACAAAATTTTCAAGCTGGACATCTTTGCTCTCATGAGTTCCTCTGATTGTGATACAGGATAACAAGGGAAAACTAAAGTTTGCTCCGTGTCCTTCTGGTTGATCCAGTTGTGCCATATGCATTTCAATATATGTACTGAATCATGAAGCAAAAAGATTGGTGTTCCAGAATACACTGGATTCTCAAAGTGTATGCATTCTGTGAACTTCCTGCAAGTTGTTTGTACACTTTTCTGTTTACTGCATTGTTATCCGCAATAACAGCCAGGACTTTAAAACCAACGAACTGCACTGTCTGTATAGTCTGAATTAAATTTCCTTGCAAGTCATCTGATGTCATCTTCTTCATTGGAATTAGTCCAACCACTTCAGTGTAATTGTCAAATATTGAAGAAATAAAAAATGCCTGCACAGTGGTAGCACTTTCGACTGCATTTGATGCTGTGCCAATCCATTTTCCTCCAGTATAATTTAGTGCAGCTTTGACATAAATTTCATCCATCTGAATGGCTACAATTTGGTCAGTTGCAGAAAGTTTGCTGCTCTTGATCTGTAAATATTTGCTGATGTCAGAATCTACAGACTTTGTCAATGGCATAATTAAATTTCTGAGTGTGCCATGATGGGGAAGACACAGATAATTTGATCTTCTTAGAAATCTGTAGCATACTGGGGATTTTATATATGTCATGAATGCAAAACAGTGGGTGTTACTGCTGTACCGTTTTCTGTTATCTGGAGTTCTGACCAGCTGCAACTGTTCAGCGAGGAATTGAAGTGTTTTCTCTGGCACAACACTAGTGCTTGTGGTGGTGGATGATAAACTAATTGCTTCAACCAGATTAGCATGTGCCTTTGTCATGTAATAGTCAACAGTTCGATCTTCTTCTAAATCTTTATATAAACAATAGGACAAGAGATTCTCAACATGAGACCATCTCTCAATTTTCCACTACTTGACAGCCAGTTAAAGGAACTTTTTTTTATGGAAACTCCCTTCAGGTGAACAGTAAAGGACATGTCCTGGTCTATTTTAATACTTAGTCCTATAGCTGGTGCTTCCATGGTTTCAACAATTACAGTGTACAATAGAACATATTCCTTGTCTTTACAAATCTGCAGAAACTTTGCATTTAAATTATCTTGTAACCTTGCTTCATAATTGTCCTGAAAAACTTTTAAATCACTGATCAGATCTGACGTCAGCCAATCTTCAACATCTTTATTATATCTTTCTTGTACTGCTGTAGCTCGTGCTTGTGGATTCTTACGAAGAACGACAGGCGCTTTTGACATATAAGATGGAAGGTTAGGAAACACAGTGGGAACAGCATCAGGTTTTAAAACTACACAACGCCTGTCAATAATGTGTTCTACGTCATTTGCATCTGTATATTTATCTGAACGTACTAAATCTTCTTCTCTAAAATGTTTGATACAAACAACACTATGTTTCGTGGGAAGCCAATCTTGACGTGGTATATTTTTGATCCATTTGTCCCGAATTTCCTGACGATTTTCATTTGGAACCTTGAATGCTTTAACATAATCTCCCTCATAATTAGATCTACAATTTGGTACACAACACTTTCTAGGCATCGTTATTATGTTGTTATGTTTATTAAAGAAGGTAATTGTTAAATTATACACATATAATTATAATCGTAATTTGATCTACATTTTGGTACACATTACTTACTAGCTAGGTATCGTTATTTTATTGTTATGTTTTATTGTTTACAACACTGACAACAGCTGTTAGGTTTACTGAAGAAGGTACTTGTTAAATTAACTTATATTATACATATATAATTACAATCGTAATTTGATCTACATTTTGGTACACAGCACTTACTATGCATCATTATTTTGTTGTTATGTTTACTGAAGAAGTTCGTTTGAGTCCGTATGTTTACTAAAATGTCCATATGTTTACTAAACACATTTGAATAATCCGCCTCACCCTCCATCTTGACGAATAGTGTATTTAGGCCAGTTAATAACGTTGGCCAGCCTAAACGCACTGATAAAACAAAACAAACCCATTCTGAGACTGAGAGTGATTCCCCCTCCCTTTTGTGGCTTAAAGAGAGGTTTTCCTCCTACTGAAATTTAAAAAAATTTACTATACCTAAAGGTTTGAAAACTAGAGAGCATATTGACTATAAACATAAGTTTGACAAATCTAGTTTATAGTGGTTATACTTCTTCTTCGAACGCTCCATATCGACCACTTGTTAACTACTCTGTGTGCTTTGTATGTGATCTGAACCTAAGAGCGATTGTACGCTGTGCCAGTTATGCACCTACAAGTAAGCCAGCACATCCTATTGTTGCGATGATTTTATTTACTAGGGTAGCTTCCCTAGGTCCTACATCAGTCGACTCTTACAGCATGCCTTGTAGGTTGCAGTGGTACTATTCTTTGCTTCTCTTGCGGGCACGGCACCACACGGGCGAATAGTGGATATACATACATCTATTTAAAAAAGCAAATGAATATTGGTCACATATAAACCTTCGAAAAATATAATGAATAGTGGCCATACATAAATTGTGAAAAATATAGTGATGGCTGACTAGACATAAAGGTTTGAATAAACTAGTGTGGATGGGAATGGTCGTGATGAAAAGAAGCAGAGAAAGACAGTAATGAGGGACTCTCAACGGATGAACAATGTCTTCTTCTTCTTCTTTGCGTTCGTTCTTTACGACCAATTTTAATCACTCTTTGTGATATGTTTGATCTTTGCCAAGAACGTGTATACGTTGGACATTGGTTTGTAGGCCCTAAACGTATTTAACGCATAAGACTTCTACACGTTTAGGACACATGCATCCGATTTCAGCCAAACCTCCTTAGTCGCCTCTTACGACATGCGTGACAGGTAACAGTGGTTCTATTCTTTACACCCCAAATTTGGGCCCCGGTAACCACTCGGGCGATGAACAATGTTAGATAACAAGATGTCATCTGATGTCATTCAATTGAAGGTGATCGTCCTGGTAGTTCTGGATGACTCATACAAAGGATACAATAATTTGAACCTTATAGGTGACCAGCACCTTTTAACAGTTTTTCATAATGAGTTGAAAGATTTATACACATAAAAATGGTAGCCAATCGGCGAATATATATATTTTTTTCTAAAGTGTAAATGGACTGTAATGCAGTTTTACAACTGAATACAGAAAACAAAAACGATGTTTTTGCACAAAAGGTCTTTTGATGATGTAAATAAACAAACACAGATTAAATATGATATATAATATATATATATATATATATATATATATATATATATATAAAGAGAGAGAGAGAGAGAGAGAGAGAGAGAGAGAACAATCGAAGTTTCATAATTAGAGCGTTCACCCTTATGACTCACCATGCGACTAGCGTAGTTCCGTTCTGGCAATCCGGAATATAACAGACAGGCTCTGTAGTGGTATCTGGCTGAAGATTAGTGGTAACAGCAGTAGATGGCTCTGATGGGGGTGGTGATAGTACACGTTTTTATACTAATATGGAGAGTTCCTTATTTCGAATTTCTGTCTTTAACATATTGTTATTTTTTTTTTAAAAATACGAATAAATTAAACAAATGCAGCAGAAAAACAATAGTAAAGTATTTCAGTTCTCTAAAGAAGATCTGAGAGATATGCAGATTATTATGTATCAGCATTTACTTGAGATAATAGTAGCATATGCAGGCAGATGGATACAAGGACAAGCCTATAAATATATAGTAAAAACAATAAAACCCTGAATAACATAATAATAACAACAAACTATAATATTGATTTGAGATATCTTAGAATGATGGATAAATGCGATTAGTAGTTAGTGAGAATCATCATCTCCACACTCCGGACAGGTCCATAGGCGGTCTGATCTTCCCAATGTTTTTTCCCGCGGATAACAATTAATCACAACCATTTTGCATTGATTGATCAAATGTTACTTTATAGTCCTAAATACGTTAAAGTACTTTGGTTATTGGTTATTGGTTACTAAGCAGACGTCATTGCACTCCGGGCAGACTAATAGGTGCTCAGTTTCCCCCAACAGATATCGAAGAGTACGAATAATGATGGTTCCCGTTGATCGTTGGTTAAACCACAGCCAGGCTATAGCCAGCGCCGGATTAGCCTAGTAGCAGAAGTGCAAATGCTACGGGCCCCGCGCTAAAAGGACCCGCGCCTATGGACAGATGAAAATGGAAAAAATAACCAGATGTTATATCAAACACGCAAGCTGTCTGAATTTTTAATTTCGTGTGTGATGGTGCTGAATCCAGCAAAATCGAAGCAGAAAATACAGAGCGTGTCCACTGTATAGTAGATAAAAGGCAGTGCTATGAAGAATCATCATTACCAATATTACCATTAAGATCAGCAACTCTTCACGATTTAGCCACATTTTCACAAGACAAACTGAAATCAAATGTATAGCAAGTCCTCCCAATTTAGCCATATCATCTTCAAGCCAAGAGAGGCAGAAAGCACAGCACATGCTTCTAATGTAGCAACATCATCTACAAGCCAAAAACACAACGAAAGTAAATGTACTCCAACGATATTGGTGAATGGCCAAACAACTTCAATCGAGATTATTGGATTGTGAAAGAAAGTAGCGAAGTGCAACATATGAAAGTGATTTCATGTCTTAAAAAAAACAAAAACATACGATAAAGAAAACAATCCACGATTTTGTCGAAAGTCGGTTTTCACATACACGCATACACCAACAAACAAAACTCACGTGAGAGATTGGTTGTGTTATACAGAAACTAAAGGAGAACTGTTCTGTTTTGTTTGCAAGTTATTGATTTAGGCTGTACCATAGAGTGACTGGTGTATTTGGAATCCCTCGGCAGTTAAAATCTATTACAGCAGAAGAGATCTTGAAGAGAACTCCAAATATTGTCAGCTCAAACCCAAAGAGGATTTGGAAGAAAGCCTAGGCGACGTACTTGTGCAGTTCAATGAACTTCTGAAAATTAATGTAGCTCCTGCTATTAACAACGAAAAGCATAAGGCTCTTGAACTGCAATTTTATAAACTTATAATGGAAAATTCATTAGTGTCTGTTTCCAAATGTAGAAATAGTCTTACGAATTTATTTGTCTTTAATGATTACTAACTGCAGCGGAGAACGTTTTTCAACATTAAGTGTATAAAAGTGAGTTAAACATTATGGGACAAGATCGTCTAAATAACTCACCTTATGAACATAGTTAAATTATTTAGGTCATGTGTGAATCTGTACTGACTACGGTTGTGAAAGTTGGAAATCAACAAAGAAAATTGATAAGAAACTGGACAGCTTTGAGAATAAATGTCTACGAAAATTATTAAAAGTCAAATGGAGTGATTTCGTTTCTAACAACACAGTGAGAGATAGAACACACCAACAACCCGTATCAAATATATAAAGGAAACGAAGGTGGAAATATTTAGGTCATGTTCTTAGATCAGACGAAAAGAGGCTAAATCGACAAGTCCTTATGTGGTCACCAGTTGGGAAAGAAAACGTGGAAGACCAAAGACCACTTTCGAAGAACCATCCAACAAGAAAGTAAACTATTGGGATGTAAAACCATACAAGATCTGCAACTGCTAGCAAAGAACCGTATCACATATATGGAGATCTAAAACCTCTGCCCTATATGCCGCCTTTGGCACGAAAGGAACAAACTAACTAACTAACTAATGAACATTGAGTGTAATTTACTTAGAGAAGTTGATTTGTCTAGTGCTATCTCTAAATTTGCTTACATTAAATCGAGACAAGTTTGTTTGTAAAGTTGTGTTTTATTATTTATTATCATAAAAACCTAGGGCCCCGAGCTAAAATTTGCTACGGGCCCCGCGCTAACCTAATCCGGCACTGCATATATCATATATGTATGGCTCGGAAACATGGACAATGAACAAGCAGTTAGAAGAAATTGATGTTTTGAGATGGGGATATATAGAAGAATAGGCAATTTCAGGGACAGAAAACAGATACATAAACAATTTTTGGGAAAAACAGACATGAAGAAACAATTAAAAGAGAAAAAAAATTCAGAAAAGAAAAGTTTTTTGGGAAAATAAAAGACATGACACCAGATAAAACATTTACTGGAGGGAAATTGAGGGGAAGAGGAAGCAGAGAAAAGGGGGAAATTTTGAAATGAACAGGTTACAGTCTGGTAGTATGCAACACCGGGGAAAGACGGGGATGCTGAAATTTATTGAGTCAACTTCGATGTGGAGACGGCACCTGATGATGATGAGTATAGTTTTAAATTATTTAACTCTAATGTTAAAGCAGTTCTTTTAGGGTCAGAAACATGGAGAACTCTAAAAACAAAGCTATAAATTAAAACATTCATCAACTATTCGGCAGAATAGAGGGACGAGATGGTATGATGGGGTCAAAAATGGGGAACTTATGGGCAACAAGATGTTGCGGGAAACCCAAAGAGTTTTAAAAAAAATGGCCTGGATAGGAAAAATTTTGGAAAAACCTGAGGGAATATAACAAGAAGGTATTTTCCGGGGCCCCGCGGGGACAGAAAAAAGGAAAAACCAAAACAGGAACAAGTTGGGAAAAAATTCTAAAAAAAAGGACTAAACCAAAAGCTAAATTTTGGCAAATTTTACCTACCCCCAATTTTAAAAACAAAAAAAAAAAAAAAAATTTTTTAAATTATTACTTTTAAATACAGGATCTAAATATTTGAAAGGTCAGATTTTTTTTAAAAGGTATATAAAACAATTATTAGATAAGTTGGCTTTAAAACATAACATAAAGGGAAAAAAAATTTTAAAACCAATCAAACGCGGATTTCCCTGAAAGATAATTTTGGGGGGAATAGTGCCTGGAAGAAGAATGGAAAGACCTAGAAGACGATGGGGTGAAGATGTCTTGACGATCTAAAAAGCTGTGCTGAGGTAAACCCACAGAACAATTTTTTTCAGGATTGTTTTTGGGAATATTTCCCAGGAAAAACAAAGATGATATTACAAATTATTTTAAAAAAAGAAAATTTTTAAAAAATAAAAAATTTAATGTCATATTATGACTCAGGTTTTGTTGCATACATATAAAATACAAGAACGCGCCCTGGAATGATTGCCCTTTGATTCCCATTTAATCTAACCAAATCGAAACTTTAAGTTGATCCCACCTACGGAATTACTTAAAATCGAAATTTGAAAACACCATTTTTTTATCTCTAAAGGAAGTTGACTTTTTGTTTTTTAAAAACCCAAGGTTTGGTTTTTGGGTTTTTGGGTTTGGGGAAAGGTTTTTACGGGGTTTTTTTTTTTGCCCTTATGAACTCAATCCCTAAAAGGACATCATGATTTTGTCAAAACGTTTTTATCTCAATGTCGAGATAACAACTCTTTTTGTGGAAAAAAACTGTTTTACAAATATCAATCTGTTTTATTAACGCATGCAAGTCTAAATACAATCTTTTTTCATCGCTTTCCCCCAAATGTGTTTATTTTGTTTTATAAAAAAGTCTAAACCTCCCCTTTTTCTTTCCCTCACCTCTCCTAATTCACTTCTTCCTAATTTGTTGTGAAATACATTTACTTAATTGAAACCCCTCAGAATCTGAAAAAAAGGGGGGTTTTTTTTTGGGAGAATTTGAAAATTTTTTTTCTGCTTTTATATACCCATTTTATATTTTAAACCCCAATCGCCCCCTTTTTAAAACCCATCTGTGTTTGTATGTGATCTACCCAGAGCGATTGTTCGTTGTGCAGTTATGCGCCTACGTGGGACACAAAATTTTCCCGGACTCTTTTTACTATGGTAGTTTCCCTGGGCCCCTACCCCCTTTTATTTTACGAAATTTCCTTGTAGTTCGCAGTATTACTATTCTTTCCCACTTAGAGCTCCGGCCAAAGGTGATATAAGTAAAATAATAAATACAATGAACAAGAATAAGTCAGGCACCAGGGGAATTTCCCGAAGTCCTAAATTGACATAAGTCAGATTCAAATTTTAGTTTAAAAATGAATATGGCAATTCTAACGGTCTTTTGTTTATTATTAGTAGAACATTATGCAAGCTACCAACTTGTAACTGAAACAAGTAACGATTAAACACTCATAACGAATCCCCCATGAAAATAATGTGACCCATATACTTAGTATTGGAAAAGTTGCAAGAAAGAAACCCTTGCAAAAAACCCTATTGGCATTTCAGATTTTCAAATTGCAAGAGAAACGAGCATTCGGCATAAAGCAGATTCGCAAAAGTAAATATTTCCCTGTTACCCATTCGACAGACAAGCGAAAAAAACAAAACGAAGGCAACATATTTACAACAGCAGACACACATTCAGGCAGGCAGACAGACAGACGATAGACAGACAAAAAATAGAAAGATGAAAAAATAAAGACAGAAAGACAGGCAGGGGGAGGGGCGGGGGGCGGGGAGGCAGGCGGCGGGCAGGCGGCGGCGGCGGCGGCGGCGGCAGGCGGCAGGGAGGCAGGCGGGGGGGCGGGGGGGCAGGCGGGGGGGCGGGGAGGCGGGGGGGGGCGGCGGCGGGGAGGGAGGGAGGGAGGGAGGCAGGCGGCAGGCCGGGGGCCGGCAGGCAAACGCGCGCGCGCAACAACAACAACAAAAACAACAACAACAACAACAACAGCAACAACAACAACAACAACAACAACAACAACAACAACAAAAACAACAACAACAACAACAACAACAACAATAAAATAATAATAATAAAAAATAATAATAATAATAATAATAAAATAATAATGATGATGATGAAAAGAATGATAATAATAGATAGATAGATAGATAGATAGATAGATAAGTAGATAGATAGATAGATAATAGATAGATAGATAATGATAGATAATAATAGATAATGAAGAAAACAGCCTTATTGTTTTTAAGATGTTCCCCTGTTGCTGTCATTTCTAATTAAGACATCGCAGTTTTCCTCTTCTTCTTTATTCTTTTCTTTAATCATGTTTTTTCCTAAAGCGTCAGTATAAAAAAAAGTTCAAAAATGGGTTTTTGTGGCGTTTTTTGTATTTGTTATCGCTGGGTTCAATTTTTTCAATATACTGAAAGCAAAGCTATGTCAAATATCAGTAATTTTAAAATTAATTTCCGCGGACTTATTGCCCCTTTGTGTAGCACCACACTTATGTAGCCCACTTTTTTGTAGAACCACACTTGTGTAGCACAACACTTATATAGTACAACACTTTATGTAGCACCACATTTTGGGCCCCTTCAACACTTTTGTGCCCCTGGCCCACCGAGCCCCGGGAAAAATCCGTGTTTTTTTGTGTTGTGTGTTTTTCCCCCTTTGTCCCCCCTTTTGCCCCCTTTTTCCCCCGTCTCCTTTGGCCCCCTTTCCCCCATTTTCCCCTTTTTTAAATCAAGTAAACCCTATTAAACAATTACCATTTTGTTTTTGGGAGAAATTTGGGAAAAATTAAATTTTTGTGGCGTTTGCGGCCTGGTTGGGGATGGGCTTTTTGGGGGCAATTGTAGTTTCAATGGGTTTTTTAAAAAAGGGTTGGTTTTTTATTTTTGCGACATTGATTATTAGGACTAAGGGGGAAAGTAAGGACTTGGGGAAGTTTTTCGACAAGTTTAGATGCTTAGTAATATACACGGTGTAGCCAGCAGCAGCAGCACAGACACAATAAAAATCTAATCAAAGACTCCTAATTTAAAAGAATATAAACAACAGGTAAGTCCAATCAAGCAGCGATTGTTTTCAAAACAATCAAACAAAGATCGTTCCCCTTTGGGGAATCCATCTTTTTTTCTTACCCCTATTCCTTGTGCCTTTCTGCGTTCAGAATACACGAAGCTATGCGAGTACCATACAGTGTGCGGCGTATGTTGTTTCATATTGCCTCATATATTTCTATGATTCATCATTTACTTAGGGACCTATCACCTTGAAACAATTATATCTAACAGTGGTGCTCGTTTGGTGTACTGTTGGGTGGTAATCGTGTTACATGGCCGAACCACTTGGTTGTTGTTTCTTAATGTGTTTTAGTTAGTAACGTGTTGCCCTTCCAAGTCTCTAAAAGTCTTGTTTTTAATGGTTTGAAACCTTTCCCACTGTGGCATTTCAGAAAATACTTTGATTTATGTTTTTATATACTGACCAAAGCTCTTGACGTTGATGCATGCTGGTACTTACCCGTAGTCTGAAGAATAAAAAAAAAAAAATACAAAAATAGTAAATATAAATTCGTAAGTTGTACATAAATTGATTCCCAACACCGTCACCACTTTTCTAATGTTAGTTTCTTATCAATGTTATATAATATCTTCTTCTTCTTCTTCAGCGATCTCTGGTCACGTTTTAATTTACTGGGGACCACAAACTGGGCAGACAGCTTCAGGTCTGTCAGGTTTCTCCAAAGCTTAGTTTTCAGGTCGACTGGTGTGGCCACATGTTGCTTCTCAGCTCACAAAGAAGAGGACAGTCTTGCAGGATATGCTCTGGTGTCTGTTCTGCCTGCTGACACTGGCAGAGAGCTGTTTGACTTATTCCTAGTCTGTATAAGTGTTTGTTGAGTCTGCAGTGTCGGTGCGTAGTCGAAATATAATGACCTGGTCTGTTCTGCTTAGGTCTTTGAGAGTCTTTTCCATAATCATATCCAGTGTTTGTCTTTCAGTCTACTGCAGATTTTCTCTGTATGAGGGTTTTGACCTCTTAAAAAGACAAGGGTTGGTAAATTTGCTTTTTGGCACTGCCCTCCTTAGCTAAGACATCAGCACTCCCATTGCCTGCAATGCCACAGTGAGATGGAATCCACTGCAAGTGAATTTCTGCCTTTTCTGAAAGCTGAGCAAGTTCTCTTTGAGTTTTTGTACTGTCTGTCAGGGGATTTAGCCCCCAGGGCTTGTAAGCTTGACAATGAGTCTGTAAGAAATACCATCTTGCTTGAAACTGCTTGCAGCTTTTTCCCATGTGCTTGCTGCCATCAGAAGGCTTGAGTTCTGTTTTGTAGTTAACATACTTCCAGTAGGGCCGCTAGAACCAGTGGTAGCATCTGTGCCAATGTACCTCCTCTCCACCATTCATGGTTGCCTCCATTGCCGATCCATCTTGAAATTCTATCAGTTGTCTTCGGAAACATGTAATGGAGATGTTTCTTGAATTGCTTTTTCACTAGATTAGGCTCGGCATCTTTGTTTAATAATTTAGGGATGGAGGTTGAGAGATTTAGTGGTATGAGTCTGGTTCCCAGTGATCAAAAGCAATTCTTCAGGTATGGAATTATGATTTAGTAGTTCCAAGTATGACTTTCCTATTTCTTTTGTTTTGTGGTTTAGACTTGTGCGCTTTAGTCTTTTTCTTTGTTCTACCGCCATTTTTTCATGCAGTGGATGGTGAGGCATTCTTTGATCCTTTCAGTCTGTAGAATCACTTTCTCCTTCTTCTGTCTTCCAAGGGCTGGATGTTGGCTGCCTTTTCCATTTCTACAATTGGTGTAGATTTCTTGGCTCCCAAAATAGTACGCAGACACCTGTTTGTTTTTTCAGTATCGATTTGTTTGAATGGGCTGCTGATATCCATGTCGATGATGCATATTCGAGGGTCGGTCTAACTGCAAGTGTCATGACTCAGGATTCGAATATCAGCTCCCAGAGAGTTCCAGCCAGCTTCATCACACTTTGTTTCCTCATAGCCTTTCTGTTTTTTTTCCATTATGTGTTTCCTGTCAGAGACTGTCAAGCAACTCCAAAAGGTTGAGTATGGGAAGGGGGAACAATCATCGTTAAATTTCAGTTGAAGTGTTCTTCCTTTGTTGCGAAAAAGCGTTGCTATAGTTTTGCCCGGTTATTTTGAACCATTACTTCCCCACATTATGACGCTGTTCAGGCTGGCCTGGAGTTTAAGATGGCAGGACCCAGAAACTCGGAGGTGTACCACACAGCTAGATCATCAGCTGGAGAGAGTGTGTTGTCTGGGCAGAGTTTGTGGCAGATCATTAATATATACCAGGAAAAGCAATGGGGACAGTACGCTGCCTGTGGGACCCCTGCTCTTAATTTGAATCTGGGATTTGCACTCCATCCAATTTTACAGATGCTTGTCTATTGGGTAAGAAAGTCTTTTCCAATAGTCATTCTACCCGTATTCCACTGAAGAGTTGAGTAGCAACCATCTTTCCAGACTTTGTCAAGGCCTTGCATTCGAAGAACACTGTGAGGTTTCTTCTTTCTTGGAAGCCATTTTCTATGTCCTTGCAGGATGCCACTTGGTCATCAGTGCTTCATTTGCCTGACTGTCTGGGCGGGACCCAGTTTATGGTTGGATTCAAACCATAGTCTAGTGGTTTCACTCTCCCCAGCAGTTTTGAGTCAACTTCAACTTATGGTCTGTAGCTTGGGATCCTTTTTGTCTTTTCACTTTTAAAATTGGGTGGTTGTTTTTTTCCAGATGTCGGGGACTCTCCCTGTCTCCAACTATTGTTAAAATCGGGAGTAGAAGATTCTGTGCTATTGGCCTATTTGTTTGAGCATGTCGTTTGATACTCCATCTGGTCCGGGCCTTTTACGATTCAGCTTTTTCAAGTGTCTCTGCAGCTCAGTCAGTGTGATGTCTACCTCCCTACAGGGTTCACTTGTTGCTTTTGAATTAGCATTTTATCTCACTTCTGACTTCTTTCCCCTTTCTCCCCGACTTATTGAGCATGAGCTTTCTTGCTTGTAACACTGGGCCATCAGGGTGGCTGCTCCTTTCCTGTGAGGAGTTTTCTCTTTGCTGGGGAACTGTTTTCCCTCTAGATGGTTGTCATCTTCAGGCTTTTGTAAGTCTCCACAACTTTTGAGTATCTTTTCCATGTTCAAAGGCTGTCTTTTCTTTCCAGGATTTTCTACACTGCTGGTTTCTTTCTCTAACTAAAGGGCCCTTGCTTATTGTGTTGCATTACATTTTTGGGCCGTTGGTGCAGGTTCCATTGTATTTCTGGCACTGCAAAACGAGCTTGGAGAACTTTCCCTCTCTGGTGTCCAAAATTTCTTTATTTTTTCTCCTCCCTCTGGGTATAGCCTTTTTCAGCATCTAAAATGGCTTTATTGAATAATGCATCTCTGTCCACTTTTCCTGATTGATTATTTTTACAGTACTTGTCTGCTAGTTCTTGGGAAAATTAGTCGACTTTTTTTAATTCCAACTAGGCAGAGGTTTGTAGTTCCTCCTTGTTAATGTTTTTAGAAGTTTCACTGGTCATGGTCACTACCTCCAATCTGGTCGCAAACTTGCCTTCGGTTATCCTGTGAATGTCGTCTGTAGCAGCCAGATCTGGGGTGCTTTTGTGCCCACCGTCGTGAGTAAATAGTGAGGATCATCTGTGGTTGAAAGTGACTGTTGGATCGCCATTCTTCAAGCTTCACCTCAGGATCGCGTTCTGCCCCAGCTTGGATATTGAAGTCTCCTTATAAACAATTGTCATCTTGACTTTAAAAGCTCAGCTCAGTTTGAATGGAGTGGTAGTATATATTGTATAGTGTCATCTTAGTGTTGAAGGATTGAACAGCTATGAATTCTTGTATCTGATTGGACCTGTGAAGTTCCTGCCGGTAGGATTACGAACCAGTGTTTACTACTCCACCCTTATGTCTATTTTCCTATCCTGACAAGGTTTCAAATCCTCTAATGCTGAATCTATTTCCGATTAAGTGCGTCTCTTTAATTTCAGCAGATGTCAATCTTTTTTGTCGCAGACGTTCCTCAGCTCGTTTTTGTTGGGTTTCCCCTTCCCGCATTCATTGCATAATTGTGAGGTGAAAGTTGTCCTTCTCGTAGTAAAACCGTCCTCCCTGGCTTGCAAGAATCAACAGGGCCGCCAATGCTAAGGGGACCCCCTTTGAGGGAGAGTCGGTCACCACCACCTGGCTGTTTCCCATGGTGGTGCACCCAGTTATAAATATTTGCGATGATTTGAGTTGTTGTATTTTCATTCCTCCCGCCAATAATGGCTGACACATTCCGTTTCTGAGACATCTTTTAGTGTTATAATGTTATATATATGAATATACAATGAATTATTACAATGATCAATAATTTAATGACAATTTAGTTGACTTCTCTCTCTCTTCTGTCTCTGTCTCTATACCCTTGCCCTTAAAAGTTGGAGAATCCTTGCCACTAATGCCCGTCTTTCTACTTGTTTTCTGCAGCTTCCAACTTGCATTATTAAACTCGCTTCAATTTTTCCATGTATTTCGGATCCTCTCTGTCGCTTTCTATGTGTTCAGAAAGTCCTGCTGTTATTTAATTTGTTTATTACTTTATTATTCATGATCTTCTTTTTGTAATGGTTACTATTTAAACTCTATATTTGGTTCTTCGAAACTTGCCCGCTCCTTTTTGCTTAACTCATTTTTTATCAGTCCGGTGAAAGTTGATGGGCTGCATGACCAGTCCGGGAAAATTCCAATATAGCTTGGCAAAAAAATATTTTTGGTGTGCACATTAAACGGTTGGACCACATTAGAACCGATTCTATACTTGGTGATCTCATTTACAAGTATCTGTGACGTCGGTGTAAGGTTGAGGAACACTGGTAATAGGGAAAGTAAGCCTCCAGTCAAAAAACAAATTTGGTAGAGGCGTCAATATTAGTAGTCATGACTACGCCTGAATTCGTAACGGTTAAACAAGAAAAAAAAGAACGTTTGTGCGCCTGTGTGCAACACTGCAGCCCTTTAAGCATGTCGGAAGAGGACTGTGATTAGTCAACTTGGGGCCTACTATCACATCCGGTAAACAAAATTTAAACTGCAAAATTCAACCAACCATGATTATACAGTCCTCCTATCTCATGCATGTTACTAGATGCATGATAAACTAAACACACTTGATCGGAAGGGCACAACAACTGAGTAAGTCATCAGCAGTCGTTCTCAGATCCGCAATGACATCTTGCCCATCTCTTCTATATCTTCTGTAATACTTTTCCAGGCACCATTCCTTCAAAACTATCTTCTCTTCACTCGTGTCGTTGAATGTGTCCGAAATATTTAATTTTCCCTGTTTTATGCTCTTTAATAGCCAATATTCTTAATATCAAGATGTTGTTTATACTACTTAAATCAATATATTGACCCTAAACTTGCCCTTTATTTATAACAAAAATTATATCAATAAAATTCTACTAATATCGTAATGAAAGGTAAATTGTGCACAAGACAACATCATAATATACAATAAATGTTTAAATCTACCCAGTAATAGAAATAAACAGTTTTAATACCAGTCTTCCTACAAAAAATACGAACTGAGTGGTAATTCTGTACACATTTCATTGAATAAAAATGTAACGAGAATTATATTTCGTAAAAAAAAGTATCGGTAATCAAGCAATGACAGTTTAGAAGATCAATAAACTTACCTCATAACTGGTAGGAGTAGGCAATCCGGACGCCATCATCATAACAGTGAATGTTGTAATGCAGCAAAGAAGAACATTTGGTAGTACTGCCATTTTGTCCCGAAAACAACAATGGAAGTTATTTTATAAGTATAATGTCGCCTGTAAAAACATCAGCTAATGCTGACTGAACACTCTTAAGAACTTTCTGTTCCCAAGGACATAGGAAAACAACTTCATTTGACCCTAATTTTAGTGTGTAACGTCCCCTAGCTTTGACTGCAACCATTGGTCATTGTTGCGTGACGTTGCCTTCTACAAATTTGCTTTAGACAGAGTAAGATAGAAAGATATAATTTGGATAACCTGACGTCATGGCACGGAAGGCGTCAAATATGAGATAATAGAAAGCAGGGAGATCTATGATTTTTCACGCCGCCGGCAGGCACCGAGATGATTTTTTTAAAAATTTTTAACACTTTTAAACGCTTGCCCCGCGAGGGCGTAATATATGGGATATAAAAAATTTTAAAAGGCAAAAATTTTAAAGTGGATGAATTTTTGTTAAATTAAAAAATTTTGGGGAATATATATGTACAGGGGGGAAAAAATGAAAAATCCTACAGGTTATTTAGAAATGTTTTTTTAATTAATTAAACCTGTAGTTTTTTTGGGGGCATTTAGCAATCAAAATCATATTCAATTTTTCAAAGACGACCCCACTCTTTTAAATTAGAATACCCCCGGTTTTTTGTCATTTTTTGAAAAATTTTAAACCCAGATGAAAAAAGAATATTAAAAAAAAAGTTTTTTAAAAATTTATCAAAAAATTGTAAGAGGCGATAAGGATTTTTTGGGAAGGGAGGGAAAACCCTAAACGGGGAGTCATTCTTTAGGCCACCCAAGGGAAGAAACACGTTCTTTGGGAAAGACAAATACCAAAAAAGGTTTTTTTTTAAATTTGGGGTTTAAAGAAGAACCAAAGAAAGATTGCAGATATCAAAAGATGGTTTTTTTATTTAGATTCCCGGGTTAAAATAACACGAAAGGGCTTCCTTCTTCGGGAACCAAGTTTTTCCCTTTTTTAACTGTAACAAAAGTTACTTGCTTTTAAGAGAAGTAGGATTAGGAAAAAAGACAAGTTCGGAAAAAACCCAAAAGAAGATAATGGAATGATGATGGAAAAGATGGGGTCGTTATCGGGAAAATTAAAATTTTTCAAAGGGGAAAGTGGGCATTGGGCAAAAAGTGCTTACGGAATTAAGATGAGAAGGAGGGAGGCCGTTTTGCCCCTTGGGGGGCCTCTGAGACCCGTTTACAGGATTGTTGTTTTTATTGCTTTAGCTGAAAAAGACAGTCAACCGCGCCATCGTAAATAAAGAAGGTCGAAAAGGGGCCCACAAACCATCTATCTCCCCAGAAATTTATTGAGAGGAAATTCTGGCGAAAAGATTTTTGCAGTTTTGATAGTTTTATCATACTATTTTGACTGCATTTTGATATTTTTTCAATTGGGGACCCCACATCTTCCTGTTATTGTTTTTTTTAATGTAAACGAAGAATGCAAAACAGGTAATAACAAAACACGAACGTTAATAAAAATGTTTTAATTTTAAAAAACCAAGAGAAACCCCCAGACGAAAAAGATGCAGAAATAATCAAACAATTTTGATACATAATTTATGAAATATAACCCCAAAAAATTTAAACCCCAAACAAGAATTGGATTTTGTTTTAAAAAGATAACGCTGAATAACATCATAAAACAAGAGATGGGAACAGAGGGAGAAAAACTATGTTTTTTTTGTTGACAAAATAATTTCAAATCAAAACCCTTGAATATAAATTAATTTAAAACATAAAAAAAAAAAAAGATAAATATATAAATAAATAATATTAAAAAAAATTTGAAGGAAAGAAATATATTATGCTATGTGTGGAAGAAAAAAATTTTAAAAAATTATTTGATTAAGCTATGAATAGATAAATCACCTGGTTTTTTAGAAAGTGTTTTTAACTTACTGAATATCAAACTTTAATTTTATATAAAAATTTTTATTCCTTTGTTATTGGGAAACAGGGATCAGTCGCATTCAATGGCATTTCAAATGAAGGAAATTTGAATGAAAAAAAGCAAAATCCAATCCGTTTGAAATTATGATCACTACCCTTTTAAGTATAGCCCAGATCTCCTTTTTTGATAGCATTTTATTAATGAGGTTGTTGATAAAAGGGGGTTTTGGGAAAGAACCGACTTTTACAACCTAAACAACTAAAATTGTTTTTGAATGGGGAAACATTACGGCACAAAATGCCCAAATTGCGAAAAAATTTAAAAATACGAGCGAATACGAAATGAGGAGATGGCCTGGAACCGATAGAAGAATAGTTTGGTTTTCTTTTCATATATTCGGGGAGAGAAGAGGCATTTAAGGATTTTAAAGATGAACCTAGAGTAGAAAAGAGCATTTAAAAGGGGAACCCATCTGAGTCGGAAAATTTAGATGTTTAACTAGGATGTCAATATGAAAACTGAGTGTTATGACCAACAAAGAGGTGACGATGAAAAAAAGAACATTTATGAGCAACTACAAGATCAAAAACAAACCCAAAAACGACCCAGTTGTAATGGGGACTTAATCCCAAGGTGAAGGGAAGAGTAGTGGTGGGGTAGAGAGAGTTTTAGGAAAACAAGTAAAAAATTGGAATGAGAATGAGGACAGGAGATGATGTTGTAAAACTTAGTAATTGAGGACCATTTTTCACAAAAGAATTTAAATTACTTCATACCAGATGGAGGACCAGGAATCAGATTGATCATGTTTAAAAACAAAGAACATCAGGGGATGTCCGTGAACCAGAGGGAAGATGAGGAATGACTTTTTTACATAGGTAAATTGAAACTGAAATTGAAAACCATAAAAAAAAAGAACAATCATGAATAGACAGTCAAAGACTAAAAAAAGAGGTAAAAGGGGGAAAAAGCGAACTTGAAAGGCCGAGTTACCAAAAGAAATGAAAAAACAAAAAAAAAGGACTAAGAAAAAGGACACACTATTGGGGAAAATGTAGGAGGATTAAAAAAAAACAGAAAACCCTGAAAGGATAATGAAATTTTCAAGAAAGAAGAAAGATGAAACAGAAATTTAATAAAGGATGAAAAGATGAAACCAAGAAAGAGAAATGACTAAAAGAAAAAGAAGTGAAAAGAGGGTAGAAGAAAAAAGAGCTTTGTAATGACGGGGAAGGAAAAAAGGCAGCAAGACGGGAAAAGAAAATAAAGAAAAAAAAAATTTTACGGGAATTTTTTTTTTAAAGGGGGGCCCAACAAGAGTAAAGATGGTAAAGTTTAACCAGACCCCAAGAAGAAAAGAAAGAAATTTAAAAAAATATTAAATACCTGACCAAAGTACTCCCAAGTTTGAGAAGAGGCAAAAAAAGTCCCACCAATTAACGAGGATAAGGGTGAGGTTAAGGAGGAATCCACCCTTTGAAAACAAAACACGGGGATGAAAATTACTGCAGAAATCCCCAAAGTGGTGATGATAAAACCCTTAAACCGGGGAAAGAACTATTTAATAAATTTTAAAAAGAATGCCCCAGATCAAGGGAAAAAGGGGAAAAATTGTTAAGACCCCAAAAAGGTGATCTAAAAATTTGCAACAACGGAGGGATCCCCCCATTATAGTAATGACCAAGATTTTCTAAAATCATTCTTATGAATCAAAGGAGCAGGACAAACCCTGAGAAAGAACAAGCGGGTTTTAGACCGGGAGAAGTTGTTAGCCCTAATAATTATTAGACAAATTTTTGAGAAAAAAAACAACCACCAAAAATTTCATGTTTTTAAAAACCCTTTTGATATTCACATAACCCCCCGGGGAATATTTAAATGCTATGGAATAAAAAAATTAAAAATACTTTTAAGAACCCCCGATGGTTCCAGGGGTTCACTGATGGGACAAAAAGGACTGGTTTGGGGTAAAACCCAAAGCAAGGCTGATTTTTTCCCGCTTGTTTGGGGCCCATTGATGGGTGGAGGAAAAGTTGAGGGGAAACTGGGACGGGGGGGTAGAAAAAAATAACAGTTTTTGGTTTTTGAGATGATATTGTTAAGAAAAAAACCAAATTTAAAGAAAAAGAAACTTGTCATCTATAGATAAAAAGTTGACGGGAAAAAGTATGAAAAAAAAAATATAATAAAACCTATTAAGTAATGCAGATATCACATGAACCAAAAAAAATAAAGAAGTTCATTATTTGGGTAGATGATTGAAAAAAAAGAAAAAGAAATTACAGAATTTGGAAAAAACAGTTTTTAAAACAAATAAAAAATGAACGGTTATATAGTTTTAAAAACAAAATTAAAATTTTTCAATTAAAGGAAAACCCCAACATAAGCGGGGTTGGGAAAAAGATGATGAAAACAAGTTAATGCTTTTAAAAAATAGATGTCTAGAAAAAATGAATATAAAAGGGAAAGAAAAAAGTGATGAACAGAGACACAAACACTAGTGACAATGTTTAAAAAAAGAGAAGATAGATATGTTAACATTTTGGGGGAGAAATGATCAAAATATAAAAGGGGATTGAAGTGATGAAAGGGTTCAAGAAAGAGAGGTGCCCAAAGGAACCCAGGAACTTGTGAGAGAGGCAGGAAATATGGGTCTGTTCCATGGAGAAAATGATTTGGGGCTGGGACAGAGCGGTATGGAAAAATTTATTTGGGGCCCTTGTAAGGGAGGGTAGAGGAATTATTATATTATATTAAATGAAAATTTTTTTAAAATGAAATTAAAAATTATTTTAAAAAAACGAAAAAAAGTTTATCGAAGTAAAGGACCAAAAAGCTATGTAGAAGGGTGGGGTTGGGTCATTTTGGGGGGAAAAGAAAATATTTCAAAAAACTTTTGGGGGTTTAATTTTTGTACTTACTATTATTTTATTTTCCCCGGTTTTTCCCTTTTAAAATATTTGGCATGCATAGAAAAACAAGGGGAAAAAACCCGGCCCAGGGGAAGTGAGCTGGCACATCAAACCCATCCACCCCTCGTGGGGACTCGGGAAAAGACAAAAGATCATGTCTCAATGGAAAGGGACGAGAGGGGGTACCGGGAAGGGGCAAAGAAAGAGACATCCTTTTGGGTCCAAAAACCAGTGAAAAAGCATTTTTGCCGATGTCTAATAAAAAGTTTAAATGCAAAAAAAAATGTAAGAAGAAAAGTACCATAAGCAATCTCCTAAAATCAATGGTCAACCTTTTCCAGCTCATTGCAAAAAACACCCCCCCACGACATAGGCAAATTAAAAACTAAAATTTCCCTTTTAAACAAAAACTTAATCCCATATAACGGTAAAAAGACGTTTTTTACTCAACCACTCTATTATTGAAAGTCTTTTTTTTTTTCCATTTTGTTGCATAAAAAAAGTTTTTTTGATGCACCCACGTTTAATTTTTTTTTATCTTTAAGAAAAAGGATTTTAAAAAATAATAAATTTGTTTCATTTTAATTTTTATGAAATTTCAAAAGTAGACCAAGCTTTCAATCGCAAACTTGTAGAAGACAGATATTGAATACGAAAGAGTTACTTTTTCGATTAAAAATAGGAGCTTTATTATTGTATATCCGTTTTATTTTTATATAATTTTATTCAACGATAATTATAAAAGACATTTAATCAAGAGCGCTTTAACTGTTAATTGGTTTACCGGGAGGGAAATTTTTTTTCCTGAATAAAGAAAAATTGTTTAATTTATTTTTAAAGGTAGGGTCAAAAACAGAGGCGAATGTTACATCGTCTAAAGAATTTTTAAACAACCCAATAAAAATAAAAGCTGAAAAACCAAAATTAAAAGGTGAATTTGAGACCGTAAAAAATAAATTTTTTTTTAAAATTTATATATTATTAAGATTAAAATTATTAGATAAAATTTATATTTTAGTTTAAAATTCAATTTTAAACCAACAGGTCGTTAATAGAATTTTAAAAAAAGTTTTTTTTAAAAAATTAAGACACGTTAATTTTTTTTTGGTGGTGTTCTATGGCCCAAAAACATGGGGTTTTCTAACCGAGGGAAAAAGTGAATTTAGATTTAAATGTGGGAATTTTTAATTTTTATATCTTTTAAATAAAATATTGTTGAAAGAAAATAAAAAAAGTCTAAAAATAAAAGTTTTAAATTTTTTTAATTTACTGGGCCTTAATGAGAGGTTTTTGGAATGGCAAAAAAAGTAAAAAAATTAGTTTTCAAAAAATGAACTTTGTAAAAACAAACTTTGGTTTTACGTTTTCCCATTTTGGGAAAAAAATAAACTTTGTTTTGGGAGTTTAAAATAAAAAATTAATTTTCCATCTCCAATGTTTTTTTATCTGAACAAGCAACGGAGTTGGGAAAAGCAAAAAATTAAAAAAAATTTTAATGAGAAAATAAATATTTTAAAAAAAAAATGATGAACAGGAAAAGATGAAAACCCGAGAAATGAATGGGTTAATCGGACTAATTTTTAAAATAAAGAGCCCAAAAAAAGGAAAAAAATTTTGGGGGTACCTTTAGAATAAATGACATCCGACTGTATGGAGCGCAAACTTGTTCAAGAAAAAAATACGGGGATACCTTTAAACTTTACTGAAGGAAAGAAAATAATATAAAAAAATTTCAAAAAAGGGCCATTGTTCCCTTTTGGGGGGCCTTTTGGGTGAAACTGATAATAAAGAGGGTCTCCCAAAATAAGATTATTTTTTTGCGGTTTTTTTCTTTTTAAAATTTGTTCCCCCTTTTTTTTATATTTTTCCTGGTCTTATATTTTTAACCCTTTTTTTGAATGTTATTCTATATATTCTTCTTTTTTTAAAAAAATTTTTAGATTTATACCCTTTTTTTCTTTTTACCTTTCCCCCCCCCCACCCTTTTTTAAAATTTATCTTTTTTCTCTTCTACTTACTTTCTTCATTGATTCAATTCCCGTTACTTTTTTTTTTTTTCTTTTTTACTATTGCCTTTTTTCTTTTTTCCCTTTTTCCCCATTGTTTTTCCGTCCGTTCTGCCCCTTTCTTTTCACCCATTTTCTTTCCTTGCTTTTTAATTTTCTTCAATCAAAAAAATAACGCAAAATAAAGTTCAAACTTAATAAAACCAACATTTATTATTTCTTTTTTGAATAGTTCTTTTTTCCGGCCCCAAAAGATTTCACTATGTTAAATGTCATCTTTCCATTGTGTTTTTTGAGTTTGATGTTGTTTTTAAAAAATTTTGTTGTTCTAAAAATTTTAATGCCTTTTGTTTATATATATATAAAATATATATTCATTTTTTTCAACTCCCTTGAAGAAAGGGGGAACCAAAATTTTTTTCAATTTGGCTATCTTAAAAACAGCTTGTTCATCAGCCCCTTTTTCTTTTACACAATTAATTGTCTCAGGTCTTCCACGCCCCCCTGCCTTTGATTTTCCAGACTTATCTTAGCAACAAGTGGGTACTGGGTTTAGATTTTTAAGTACCAACCCCTTCATCTTCATTTCCAGTTGATAATTTATGTCCGAACATGAATGGGAAATTATTATGTTTTTTTCCCATTACAAAATAAAAAAAAGTCCCACTTTTAAATTGCTTGAAAAAAATAAAAAAACCTCCCCAACATTTTTTTGTTTTAAAAAATATTTCTAAATATTTAAATTTTTTCTACATACACTGTTTTTTGCCCAAAAGAGGTTGTAGCTTTATTGGCCACCCGGGGCAGTGAGTTTGTCTCAATATCAAGGGTGTCTTGAAAATTTTGCAGATGGGCCACACAGATGAATTTCAATTTTAAATTTTATTTAAAAGGACTGTTTTTTTTTGTTGCATTATTAATTGATAGACCATCTTCATTGCACTTGAAAACCCGTGTTCCAATCTCTTTTTTTGCGGAATATCTCGCAGTAGTGAGAACGAGACCGAAAAGGGCCCAATAATTTTTAAGAAAAATGTTTTGTTTTATTTTTATCATTTTGATAAATTTTAAAGGGGGCTTTAGCCCATTCTATCGATTTCCCAAAAGAAGGTTTTTTGGGGGTCAATGAGCAGAAAATATGTTTTTTCGTCCGGGAAATACCGAGAATAAGATTTCACCACCCAAAACAGGGGTCTCTAGTAAAACATCCCAATTATCCACTCCCAAAGTATACCCCCGTTTTCAGTTCCAACCCACATAGAGCATTACCTCTGCCACCATATCTTCAACGCCCTTATTTAACGATTGTCCTGAGAGCATTGACTCCCGCTTGAGAACCTGATATTGTATATTTAGCATTTTTTGAATTTATTAACCTTCTGACACGATATGGCTGATAGCTTTTTTAAAAATCATTATTTTGACAAAAATTCAGTGGGGCACAGGGGACCCTTTTTCCTTTATTTTTACAACATTGTGGACCATGATCCATATATGAAATATTTAAAAACCCGCATTTAATCTATCGCATTTGTTTGTTTGTAATATTTAATAGCCTTTTTACTAAAGATAGTAAAGGAAGCCTTTTTTTAAATGATGTATATTTGGGGAAATTAAAAACGTAAAACAATTTTTAAATTTTTGGGGCCGGGGTATTTTTCTCAGTATGACGGTCTTGAAACCCGCCCTTTTTTTTTTTAAAATAACCTTTAATGTAATTTGATTTTTTTACGCCATCCCATTTCGGCCCCGGACGCCCCTTATATAGCACGGCCCCCGGGAGTTTTAAAAATATCAAAAAAATAAAATAACAGCAACATTTCAATTTTCATAGTTTACCCCGCCCTCAAACGAAAATAGGGAAAGTATTTTTGTATTGACCATCTACACACGATGAGTATTTTTAATGTCCCGATAAATGAGCCTGGCGACCTTTAGAGCGTTCTTGGAAAAAAAGACACTAGCATTTTTCTTATTATCTCTTAAAAGAACATGTTCTACAAAAAAAAGTTTTTAAAAAAATATTTAATCCGATATTAAAGTCTGACGGGTCTGTTTGTTTGGCATTGTTTCAATTTCAAAAAAAGAGATTTTAAAGTTTTTTTGGATAAAAAAAACCGATTTTTTTTAAACGATTTATGGGGGTGGTTTCATTTTAAAATGTTGCACATTCACAGCCGGGTAAGTGATAAAACAGCGTTTTTATTCTGAATGCAGAATCAGTGATTTTTTTCAACGTTAATAACGGGTTTAATTTTTTTTTCCAAATTTGTTTTAATAAAAATTTTTGGGTTTTTATTAAAGGGAAAAGCAAAATTTTTTTTTATCTACTAACGAGGGAAAAACACTTTTTCCATAGTAATGGGGGAGGGGGTGGGGGGCCGGCTTTTTTTTAAACCCAAAACCCCAAAGATCCAGGGGGAGCGCATGCAGTTGGAGACTCACCAAGGATTTGTTTATTGTTAAAAATATCTTTCTGTTTCTCTCATCTATCAATCTTTGTATCAGTCTTACTTTTTTTTTTATAGTCAGTCTTTCTTTGATTTGTTTAGTCTTTCTTTTTTTAGTTTGTCTTTTTTTTGTATATCTTGCCTTTTTTTCTTTTCGTCTTGCTTTTTCTTTGACGTCTTAGTTTTCTTTTTCAGTCTTGCCCCTTTTTTCTTGATCAGTCTTAGCCCTTTCTTTTTTGTCATTTAGTTTTTCTTTTTTACAGTCTTTTAATTTTTTTTGTATCAGTCTTAGTCTTCCCCTTTTTATCACTTGTCTTTTTTTTTGTATGTCTTAGTCTTTCTTTGATCAGCTTTGTCTTTTCTTTTTTATATTTAGTCTTTTTTTGTATCAGTTTAGTCTTTTTTTTGATGTCTTGTCTTTTCTTTGTATGTCAGTCTTTCTTTGTAAGTCTTGGGTTTTTTTTTTTGTATCAGTTTATCTTTTTTTTGATCAGCTTGTCTTTCTTTTCCCCCACCGTGATCACGAATCAATATTCAAAATTTCACGCTTTTCAAAGCTATTGTCAGAGCCACCCCAACCTTCCCCCCCATCCTTAAAGTGCCAGACAAAGCTTCCAAATATCTTCCGAACATACAAAGATGTATTCAACGGAATATTTTTTTTCGTTTCACGTGGATCAGCACGAATAATATTTAGTATAATCATGTGAATTTTTTAAAAAAATTTTCATTCTGATATAAATAGGGGAAAGATAGTAATAGCCCAATCCAACCAAAGTACCCGGGAAAAAATCCAATATTTTTAATTTTGTTTTATACGCCCAAGGAGTTATTCAGGAAGGAAACATATAAAAAAAGAGGATAAATATAAGGGGGGAGAATATAATTTTGGAAAGACAAAGAAGGATTTACTAAGGGGGAGATAACTATGGGTTTATATAAGGGGAGATAATTTGTAGGTTATTAAGGTCAATAATTTTATTATACATTTAGTACTTAGCCCCATTTGAGGGGCTAATGAGGGACTAATAGGGTTTATATAAGGATAAACTCCAACCCTACCCCACCCTTTATATAGCTTATATAGTAATATACCCCACCCCTAGGGGTGAAGCAAAGGCAAATAAGGCTTTACTATGGAGAGATAACTATTGATTTATTAAGGGAGATAATTTTAGGTCGATTTTTTAAGGAGGAGAGCTATTTTTTAAAATTTAGACATGTATTATATCTAGTTATATATAAATATTTTTTTGGAAAATCGATAATTTTGGAAAATCGATAATTTTGAAAATCGATAATTTTGAAAAATCGATAATTTTGTAAAATTTTCTTTTAATAGGAAATATAAAAATCGATAAAAATTTGTGTTAATTTTTTTTGTTTACCATAATCTATATTTAGATATGACGTAATATTTGTGTATATAAGTGTTATGTGTGGTTGTATATATATACAATAGGAGGGGGTAAAGGGGAAGACACCTATGGCAAGTAATGCAGATATCACACTGGAATCTAAATGATAAAAATAACAGAGCAGTTCATCTATTTGGGTAGCAATTTTGATTGCACAGGAAATGTTAAAAAGAAATTATGATACGAATTGGCAAAGCAACATCAGCTTTTAAAAGTCTAAATAAAATATGGAACTGCAAGTTATATAGTATTAAAACTAAATTACGAATTTTCAATTCAAATGTTGTATCAATCCTAACATATGCCAGCGAGAGTTGGAAAATGACTAAAGATATAGAAAGCAAGTTGAATGCATTTGAAAATAGATGTCTGCGAAAAATAATGAATATAAAATGGAAAGAATTCAGGAGAAGTGATGAAATCAGAGACATGTCTGGTCAACCACTAGTGACAACTGTTATAAGAAAGAGAAGATGGAGATATGTTGGGCACGCCTTGAGGAGAAATGATCAAAGAATATCAAAGCAGGCATTGAAGTGGGATGCAAGGGTTCAAGAAAGAGAGGTCGACCTAAGGAGACCATGAAGCGAACTTTGCTGAGAGAGGCAGGAAGTATCGGTCTCAGTTCCATGGAGGAGATTGAGCGAGTTGCCCAGGATAGAGCGGTGAGAAATTATTGCAGGCCCTATGTAACGTATAACGGTACGAGAGGAATTATTATTATAAAGGGGAAGAATTTAGGTATGTTAAAGTATATGATAAGTATTCACTTATAGGAGGGTGTGTGTGTATTTAGGTCAACATTTTAGAAAGGGCTATTTTTAGCTTTGCACATACAAGTAATTTACTATAGAGACATATATATATATTTGAGAGAGACAGGTATACATATAAAATAACAAACGTATTTAGCGTAATAAACGATATTTTTTTAATTGAAATACATATATAGGATATAATTTAACATTAACTCTTAGTGGACCAAGCGCCACGCTATGTGTTAAAGTGGACGTTTTACATTCCGCCACGCTAAGTGGCGTTTGGTTATCAAAACTTGAAAGCGCTTGTAAAAACATGACTTTTACCCTGGTCCACTAAGAGTTAAAAAGTGAAACTTTGTCATCACCAGTTGTAAGACGGTAATACTAACCAATAGGAAAACCTGGCATATGATATATAAAAACGGTTGTGCGTATATAAGTTAGCATTAACTAGCTATGGATCCTAGGTGGAAACATGAATTTACAGCGCTTATAGCGGGCCCAACCGGTAGCGGTAAACCTTTTTGTGCGCAAGTTTTTGACCCATCTACCTAACATGGTCGTCCCTACCCCAGAGGACATTATATGGTGTTACGGAGTATGGCAACCAGTCTACGAAAATATGAAGGTGCTCCAATTTATCGGGAAAGGGCTGCCAGATATGGACCAATGGGGAGGGATAGGCGCGTTGTTTTGGACGATCTAATGTCCGAAACAGGCGATAGAGTAACTAAATTATTTACTAAAGGTAGTCACCATTGCAACATTAGCGTTATGTATATTGCACAAAACTTATTTGGAAAAAATAAAGAACAACGGACCATTAGTCTAAATTCGCATTACATAGTGCTTTTTAAAACCCCGAGACGGCTCGCAGATTACCAATCTGGCCAAGCAGATGTACCCTGGGCGCGTATCGTATGTCCAAGAAAGTTTTAAAGACGCTACATCGTCACCATACGGTTATTTGTTATTCGACCTTCGACAAGAAACACCTGATCAGTTGAGGTTGCGTGGCGATATATTTCCTGACCAGACACAAGTTGTTTAGTCCCCAAGTAAAAGACATGGCCGAGACTATGAACACGGAAAAGCTGATTCTTAGGTGGGGGAATCCACGCTGTGGCTTAATAAAAAAAGCTTTCCAGACCTAGTACAA